>BMAO01027594.1:0-127690 GCA_019973975.1 Trichonephila clavata | reverse complement strand
CAGTTACGTATTGTTTATTCTTGGTTCAGAACTGACCTGCATGTTCAGAGTAACGATGACAGGCCACATCTATCGGGATGCCATTCTGGCGTCACATGTACGCTTGTTTTGGGCGCCAAGGTGCCGAATTTGCTTATGGATGACAACGCTCGTCTCACCATGCAAACATTGTGGACGAATGCCTTCAATCGGAGTGATATCACCCGTATGGATTGGCCAGCATACTCACTGACTTGAATCCAATAGAGCATGTGGGATATGCTTATCCGACGGTGAATTGCAGCCCATCAACCTCCCACCTGTCTACCGAACTGGAGGGCATTGCTTGATGAGTGGTAATATTATTCCCAAGATCAGATTTGATAATTTGATACCATCATGCAGGCGTTGTAAGCGTCTGCACAATGTCCGGGAGACATAATACCCGTATTAACCATCATATATCTAACCATGTTATACTGTTTTTGTAAATAGGTTCTTTATTGAATTTGTTCAGGGAGCAAAATCACTTTATTAATTATGTCAAAATAGCATCTTTTTGCCTTTACCTTTGTTTAATAAATAGACTTTACAAATAAGTCAAATTTGTTTTGTTTGTCTTTTTCTATCGAACTCTTTATCCTTAATTTATGGACATGAGGTATGTAAATACCCACAAATCTTACTTCGTCTTTGTATTTACTGTGATAGTTGGCGCGCGACGTTTTGAAGGAAGCAACTAGACTTTTCCGGAAAGTAGTTTTATTCGTTCATTAAGACAGCTTTCAACATCTTTACCGCGAAACAAACCAACGCAATTGTTCTGATTCTGAATTGTATTGTACTTTTATTTCAAAAATTGCTATATCATCATTTTTTAGTTTGAGCTTCGAATAGAGAGCAAAGAGTTGGAAAGTACGGCTTATGATTATAAAAGGAAATGAGATGTGGAATAGGTATCTGAAGGTTGGATGATCTTTTCTGAGAAAGTATTAGCTGTTTAATTTTATACAGTGAGAAAATCAATACTAAATGGGTAATAATCCTTTTTTTGGTTATAAATTAATTACCCTTAGATGTAAAATTCATGCAAAGTAATGAATTATCGAATACAAAATATCGAATCGAATAAAAATATTGATTCTATTATTCTAGTTCTATTATTCATCCATTTATAGACATTATATGTTGTAAGACAAGTTTTAAAAAAAAAACAGGATGTTTGTGTGTGCAAGACCAATTGACCATCCGAATCACCAGACCTTCAAGTAAACAAAATGGCACTATTGCAAAAGTGTAAAGATATCCTTTGAGACTTGTTGAAACGAGTGAGACAAGAACTTGATTTTAAAATCAATGTAACTTCGCATCGCCAAAATGCACGTAAATCGAAGGGAAAACACTTGGAAAGATTTTTTATTCAGTGATTTGAACTTCTGGGCTGTATGTGTCACTCAAAAAGGAATTATGAAACACCATATATCTGAAAGTTTAAAACATATCGCAGATATGACAAAATATAAAATAAATCGTATTTGGGAAAAATTTATTGATTAAATAAGGAATGAATAGTATAAAAATGTTTTTGTGCTTCGATATCTCAGGCCACTATATAAGAATATTTGTACATTTGCAAGTGTTTCCTGTTTTCTATCCCATTCTTCGGAATGTGATGACATTTTTAAAAATCTGATATTTTAACCTTAAAAAGACATTATACAGCGTCATTCATAAATGAAATTCAAAACTTGAGATTTTTATCTTTAATAAGTTTCAGTTGTATCATTAGCTCATGACAAATACAGGTTTAAAAGAAAAGAAAAACTGATTTTACTATGAATCAATAAATATCAAGCAAGATATCTTCCTTCGATTTTCTTTTGTCTTGCTTACCTTGATTCTTTGCTAACATGAATTCTTCTCTTCTGTACAATCATTATCATAGCAATTTCTTTTATGTAGATAATTCAGTTCCAGATTACTTTCTGCATTACTTTCCAGACTAAGATATCATAAAAATATTTATCCCCTTATTCCAGGCATTTCTGACATACCAGGTATGGAAGAATGACGCCGCTGCATCTGTCTGGGACAAAAATTTCTGCTGCTTCATTCCTTAAATTCCTTCCAGACACGAAACAGACTGGGTGATATGAGATAAAAATCAAAAAATGATGGATGTAGATAACATTTTAAAATTCATGGTAAACGTTTCAGCGATCTTTTATAGAGTAAATAACATTAACTTTTGAAATTTCAGTACTTCTTGGCCATATACTGATCTTGGGATAATATTGCAAAACTGATCCATTGAAAATAGAGAATAAATAACGAAATGTCCAACTTAATGGAATTTTAACATTGGTATTATACATAAATTTGAAGCCCAGTGGCTGAGTGGTTACTGTGTCGCGCTTTCCCACCACAAGTCCGCGGTTCAAATTCCGGGCTGTTCAAGGCCGACTCAGCCTTTTATCCCTTCAGTGAGTAGATAGATGAGTACCAAACTTGCTTGGGAATTGAACACGGGGAGTTTCGCATAAAACTCTGACCACTTGACCAAACATATGCACCCCAGCGCCTAAGGTCACGTAAGCTGAGATAGGCACAGTAGGCCTTGATCCTCATAGGCAGTTGCGCCATTGAGTTCAGTAATAATACATAAATTTACCTCCCTCCCCAAAAAATATTCAAAAACAGCATGCGAAAAACGACATTAGTTGCAAGGAAATAAGGAATTTTATTGTTTGATTCAGTTGAGCATAAAATAATAAATAAATAAAAGTAAGGAGGTAAGAGCGAATTTAATTTGCTTAGAATTTACGTCGCATGAGCCTTCGAATCGAGCGAAGATGTGGTTGAGTTTGAATAAGTGATAGTTGAATTAATACATCAAAGATAAGGAATAACAAGAGCAATAATTGAATTAGTAAATCATAGAGAAGGTAGTAATAAGTAATAGTTGAGTAAGTCAATCATATATAAGAAAATAATAACTAATTGCTCAAGAACTAAATCAAAAATAAAGGTGTAATAAGGAATAGTTGAATAAGTAAGGCAAAGATAAGTAGGGAAAGGACTGATTTGGTTTGCTTTGAATTAACGTCACACCGTTGGCATCTATCCTCATAATTCTGAGCCATAATCGATAGGCGAAAATGGCATTTGACCTTTGAAGTTGATACTTCAATAAGTAATAAAGATAAGGAATTGGGG
This sequence comes from Trichonephila clavata, assembly GCA_019973975.1. NCBI lineage: Eukaryota > Metazoa > Arthropoda > Arachnida > Araneae > Nephilidae > Trichonephila > Trichonephila clavata. The sequence goes on along the minus strand of BMAO01027594.1, from coordinate 124,495 downwards.
GGATGTTGGCTTTGCTTCGAATTAACGTCACATAATTGCTGTCAATTATTATTCTGAGTCACAATGGTAGGGGGAAGGGGCATGAGAGTTGATATCTGAATATGTTATAGTTGAATAAGTATATAAATCAAAAAAATTAGGTGGTAGGGATTAATTTGGTTTGCTTTAAACTAACGTCACACCATTGGCGTTGAGCCTCATAATTTGATGCCACAATTGGAGTACAAAGCTTTAGGCGAAAGCTTGATAATTTTATGCGACGGTTCAAGAGTGTAATCAGAACTCAAATTTGATGTTTACGAGGTTCATGATCACCCCTTTACTTTCGAACTCCAACGTAAATAAAATAAATTTCGCATTTCAGAAAAATTACAAATTTCTTTTAAAATTCCCTTTCTTCCTCAGTGGCTCGACAGCCAAGGGTGGATCTTGGCCTTCTTCCTGCTAGTGTTCGCCAACTTTTAGTTCTCAAAACTAGGAGATCTTTTTCTAGGTCATATCAATCCATCTTAGATTTGGCCTGTCTTTTCTCCGTGTGCCAGTTGGTTGGGGATTGAAGACTTTTTTAGTGGTGCGGTCTTCGTCCATTCTGTCAACGTGGCCTGTTCATTTAATTCGTTGTACTTTGATGAAGTTAACGATGTCAGATTTTTTATGATTGATAGAGCTCGAAATTTGATCTTCTCCTTTGGAATAATTCTCAAAATCTTCCTTTCTTAGATACGTATCATTTTCTCATTTGTTTGAGATATGAACCGTTTCACATGCATAAGTTATTACTGATCTTAAAAGGATTTTTAACAATATAACCTTTGTTTTTCTTTTGATTGCATTTGATTTCATACATTTTCGCATTCCATTAAGACACCTATTGAATTAATCTCAGTGGCGCAGCAGCCCATGAGGGCCAAAGTCGACTGCGTCATCTCAGTAAATATGACAATTGGGCACTGAGGTGCATGAGCAGATGTCCTGAACCGGTGGTCAGTCTGAAGCGAAACCCCCTCTCTCCCCTTGAAAATTTCCTGTGTGCGCTACTGATGTGAAATCTATGACATGAATGTGTTTTTTTTTTATTTCTAAAGAGCTGCGAATTGGTACCATTGCAGATCTAGTACATTCCCCGGAAGCTAGTATAGATTTTTAGTGAGACACCACAGAGTCGGATACAAATCACCGCAGGTAATTTTGACATCCAGTTTCCTCCCTAGAGGGAGGCACCTGAGCTCTGACAATACGAACCTGTACTAGGATTTAATTTTGCCGAGAGCACCCAAGCCAAACAGAAACTCTAGGGATCTTTTACATGCCGTATAATCATACGACATGGCCACTGTCGATTTTCTGCATCATGAAAATCCACCGACTTTGGCCGGGGTCGAACCCGCAACCGGCGACAAACCTACCACGCCACCCAGCCGCCACATGAATAAATTTGATAACAAATATAGTACATAAATCCCATTCATTCAAATATTTATACATTTCTGTAATATTTAAACTATCAGCATTTGTTTTATAATTATAAAGGGTAAGAAAGTCTTTCCTTATTAAAGATTTTAAGCAAATAGGATAGAATTAATTGATTAATGTGCACAATAATCACTGTAGTCAAATCATACTGATAAATAAACTGAAAAGTCAAGTATGAATTGCTTCAATTTAAAAATATAATTATATTTAATTCAATCTTAAATTCCAAAAACTTTCAATTAAGGGTCATGAATATTTTCGAAAATAACTTGCGTAATGAGATTACCTTTTTCTGAGAACAAAACTAATATACATTGCCATATTTCAATTATATGCTCCCGTTTCTGAAAATAGAAGTACTCTCAAATTCCTGAGGGAATACACTATAAATGGATGTTAAAAGCAAACTTATTTTTAGAACATTGTGTCTGATAAATCTCCAAAATACAGATCTAAAAGATTATGTGAGAAATTGTGAGTTAAATGTGGAATTTTTGAAATATAAACAAAAATGAAAGGGGACATATTTATAGGAGTGACGGAGAAACGCAAGCTGTACTTCCTTTCCCAATACACAGAGAAATATATATATTGTTAAGATTTTAGATAATTTTTTTATTGAATGTATAATATTAAAAGCACTAAAAATATGGCCAATTTTCAATTTTTGTTCAGGCGAAAAGAATTATACTTACTACAAAATTTCACTTTCTAACATTTAAGCGACTTTAAAGTTATATTTTAAGTTTTTTTTTAACTATCAATATTTAAACAGAATCTTATGACACTAAATTGATGTTTTTAAAGTGAGACAAACCGACATTTCAGATAGCAGTCTTCATATATGGTAAGATTGCTTACAATAGCATTGTTCTGAAGAGGAACAATTGCAGTGGCGCACATAAGGAAGGGGAAGGGTCCTCGGGTCCAGCTCCCCTAGCCCTTGCTTTTTTGCCCGATTGATTACAATCCTATGTATATAGTACGTAAAATTTAGTTAAGTAGTTGTTATTAATAATCAATTTTATTAACTAATGCTAATTATTTATTTAATAATTAGTCTGAAAAAATTGACTAATTTTTTACTATTTTTATTTCCGAAAATCGACAAAATCAAAAGAATATGTTGGGTGGCGTATTGGAGCATGATACGAGAATGGTGGACTTTCGACCCTGCTGAGAGGCATGACGATGATTGGTTGTTGGAAGGAGATCTGGGAGGTGTGCCTAAAAGTTTCTTCACGATGGAGTTAAAAGATGTTTTGCCTTGGTTGAGAGCTTAGAGACTGCTCTCTGGTTGGTCGATGGTGAACATAGAGTAGTCTATGCTACTTCCGCAAGATGCCAAATTTTCCTCTGGCATATCGAGAGGGGAGGGAGGCATACTGTGACATCATATACTAATCATCGATTGCATGTGCTCGATGGTTAACAGATCAGGAGAACAGAAGAATCAACGTAATTGTGCAGCCTGTTTGGTTATGAAGAATTATTGAGCGTTTAATGGCACGTACAGTCTCACATTATTTGGTTGAAACTTGGTCGTAGGCAAATCTTTAAAATAAGGTCCAACAACAGGCTTCGAAACTTCAGTGACATAGCTGGGGCTGTTAAATGATTCGGCATTGCACATTGATAAGATGAGGACATAAAATTCAGAGGTATCTCAAATCATACACCAGACAAGGGACTAGTATGTTGGTAAGTAATACAAGAGTCATGCCGTACAAGAGTCATTCAATGCTTCGTGGCTGACATTAAACTGGGAGAGACAAAAATCGTGTTTTTATAAGCAAAATCCTTATTCACCAGAAAAAATAAAGTCATTTCATTTGATTTTACATGCCTGATAATCACTGTAGCTCAGTGGCGCACACAAAGGGGGGAGGGTGTCCTCGTGTCCAGACCCCCCATAGCCCTTGAATTTTTCTTCGATTGGCTATAATCTTATGTATATAGTATGTAAAATTTATATGTACATAAGATTAGTATTTGTAGTATGAAGTATTTGTTTTTAATGATAACAAATACTTCATTAAATGAATAGTATTAATAATTTTATTAATTAATACTAATTATTTATTCAATAATTAATTTTTTACTGTTTTTTGTTCCTAAAAATTGACAAAATTAAAAGAATATGTAAGGCGGCGTATTGGAGTATTATACGAGAATGGTGAACTTTCGAACCTGACCCCCTCCCCCCTTGAAAAATTCCTGTGTGGGCTACTGCTGCAGCTGCATACGTTTTGGAAATATGTACAGTATAAGATTATCGCAGCATAGACGCCTAAAAGAAATAAATTCCTATGTACTTGAGACTACATCGAATGGTATGGATTGTCATAGATTATTATGTAATAGATTCTAATTTATGTGCTAGGGTTACTTTTATTAGAGTGTGATACTTCTTGCAAAATATACAATTTGCCTATCTCATTCTCAGTTGTATGACTAGGTTGCTCAGTCCTTCCCACTTACTCCCACTGATTACAAATATTCCCATCAATGTGGTTTAATTTCGTTCCAACACGAGCACTGATTTCTCAGAAGGGAATCCGCAGTCTGTAGAAGCCACAATTCTTCCTATGCAGAAACAGAAATGTGCTTGACGGGATTCCGTATTCTTCGTGAGACTTGCTAAGACTTCTCACGCAAAACGAAAACCTTTTGGAACACAATTCCTAATCCTAAAAATCAACATAATGTTTTCTGTTTATGCAACACTTGTATACGGCGCTACTAGCGTACATGATTTGCACACACTCATTTTAAACATAACTAAAATATCATACCTATTGCTAGTGCCGCATTATGGATGGAGAGAGTACAGATATTGGTACATCTGATGGCTAATGATGTATCAAAAATATATTTTAGTAGCTGTAAATATCTCGGGAGGGAGACATTTCTTTCAAAATGGAATCTCGGATCATCGTTAATGGCAAATAGTTTATTTCAAATACGACTAAATTCTGGTCCAATAGCATGGTTCAAATCTGACTCAAGTGTATGAAGAGTAAATAGTTTTATGTGTGGATCCCCAATGCTATTGGTAACTTGCTTTTTTTATGAGCTTTGTAACTGAGGGCTCCAAAAATTATCGAAGATAAACCTTGGAATATTCAGCTGTGAAATATTCAGCTATGGAATATTCAGCTTTACTATGAAAATGATGCTTATAGTATAAACTTTTTAATTCCACGCTTCTCTACGTGAGGATTTCAAAACCCAAGTTTAAGTAAAATTCTCTCTCCTTTATTTTATATAACGATACTCAAAGGAAACAAGCCTTGAACATTCTACTCTCTAGCAACTTGGGTATGTTATATGAATCACTCTGCAACATCCCTATATTGTCTATCTTAATTTACGTATTTATTCGATTTTAAGCCACACCCGCATTTCTCTACACGTTTTTAAGAAAAAATAAAAAATTATATAAAAGGTTCATCGATATCCGATTCTTAATTTTTTTTAAAAACTATTTAATGAGAAATAATAAGTTAATAATTAATTAATTTTACTGGTATTAAACACTTTCAAATACATACATGAACCTATAATTACTCTAACCGACAGTATCATGTTTCGAAAATGATTCGTCCCTCCCATTGTCACAGCTGATTTCGGAATGGGTGCCGGCGTCGCCATTTTCCCACACGATGTCGTCTTCCGGGCCATCCACAATGCATCTGCAATGCAACATTTTTTTAAAAGAATGTTTTATAAAAGAATGTAAAAGAATTATTAAAGACTGTTGAACTTATACAAGCAAAAATTATATAATTTTGCTTAAACCATCGACGTACATTTGTTTCATCCGTGTCAAAAAAATTTCTATTCTAAGCCGCACCTGATTTTCAGAATCAGTAACACTGGAAAAATAGTGCGGCTTGAATTCGAGTAAATACAGTATATTCCCCTATAGATTCATCTCAGTTTGTAATTTGAATAGCTCAGGAAATTTTCCCAAGAAGCACCAATAATTGGAAACCTTTGCATCACAGCGAAGAATCTGAATTATGTTAAATATTCACAATGTTTAATAAACATATTTTATCCGGACTAAATTTATATAATCATTCCTTAGTGTTACAATTTGCTAAAACATTTATAGAATTGCAAAATTTACTTAGATAAATAGTCATAATTGAACAGATAAGGAATCTACTTATCGAATGTCTAGACTATAAATTTAAAAACTATAGTTCTAAATATGACAAAAAAACGAGATTAAGACATTACATTTTGTATATTCCTCCTCTTCAATCAGTTTGAGAGACTGGAATCACATTACATATTAGACGCACGGGTACCGAGATACTATTTGAACGCTTAGATTCTTACATATTGACGTGTTTTCGAATCCAGACTTGGGTACACTTATTTTGTAACCAGATATTTAATCACATACATTCGAAGGAAATTGAGTTTTGAATTTCGTGTAGATAAGAACTACATCAGCTAATTTCAAAGAAAGAAGATATAATTTCATTCAGTTAATATGAAAATTATGTTGATGTGGTTGTTTTTTCTTATATATCTGCAGAGTTGATTTAAATAATGGTTATATAACTATAAAAAACCATTTAAAAGACTTTTCATACTTAAGGTAGAACAGATTTCTTTTCGCATACATGTACACGAAAATTGATATCAAATTACATATTTTGTGCGATGTATTTTATACCGAGTTTAATGTTACGTAAATATTTAGTGATAATTATAAGTAAAAATCGTCTAAAAATGAGTGAGAGAAAAGGAGTCTACTAAGTATTTTTTTTTAAAAAAATCCGCGTATACTATTCAGATTTGTGGTAAAATTAACATTACTCAAAAATTATTTTATCTGATATTAAACATAAATATATAGATTTCTTTTCTTTCCTAAAATTAATTTAGAGTAATTATAAGAGAAAAAAAAAAGGTTCTATTGTATAAAAGTATTTTAAGATCAGTATTAATTAATGCATATGAAACTTTATCCATGTCTGGAGCAGATGAGAATATGATAAGTATCTACGAAAGGAAGATTTTAAGATTTATTTTTGAAAAAATTCAGGAAAATGGAACGTGGCAAAAAAAATCAAATTTCGAGCTCTATCACTCATATAAGAAATCTGACATCGTTAACTTCATCAAAGTACAATGAATTAAATGAGCAGACCACGTTGTCAGAATGGACGAAGACCGCACCACTAAAAAAAAGTCTTCAAAGCCCAACCAAGTGGCACACGAATAAAGGCAGGTCAAATATTAGATGGATTGATGACCTAGAAAAAGATCTCCTAGTTTTGAGAACTAAAAATTGGAGAACACTAGCAGGAAGAAGGCTGCCCTGGAAAAGGCTTCTTGAGTAGGCCAAGGCCTACCCTGGGCTGTCGAGCCACTGAAAAAGAAGAAGAAATATTATAAGATACATATTTGTTAATAGGAAAAAAATTTTGTCTTATAGTATATCTTTTTCCTTTCTTTCCTTTAAATATATATCTTTTTTTTTCAAGCTACCGTGGTAGTCTAGTGGTTATGGTCACGAACTCGTGGCCGGTGTGTCATGAGTTTGAGTCCTGGTGTCACTGAAGATCCACCATGTAAAGAGTAAAGTGTCGTGTGCCCTGAAAATTACGTCATCACTCGGAAGCGAGGAGGATCACACAGCAGTTTTCCAAAAGGCATTTTATTTATTACTTAATTAAAAACAAAATTTAAATGCATTATTAATTACACTAATCTTTACAGCCTTTCGGTGAAGAAAATTTCAAAACCGGAACAATGTTTTTTGACCTTAATAAGATTGTCTCCTGGGTGCGGCTGTCCACCCCTTTCGCGGATATCCTCCAAGATCACTCGAGCGGTTTGACATCGTCACAATGGAGAAAGTGCCTCTATTCATAAAGGTATCCACAGCCGGGAACACGTGGCTTTGGTGTATTGTGTTGTATCAGACAGCTGGACCGTCGGCGACGGTGTGACTGGCGGACACTATGGGCCGGGCATCGCTGCATTATTTTCCATTCATGGGCAGTGATTGTGCGTCTTGAATGATGGCGCCTCTGCAGGCGGCGGCGAGGTGTTTGAAGTGCCAGATGTCCGCCGGGCCCTTGTCACCGGGAACCTTTGAGAGGGACCGGACTTTTGTTATCTCTGCACGAATGGATGACGTGCAAGACTGTTGGTGCAGGGTGCAAAACCCTGAGGCCGGTCAATGGGGATTGATGAGGGGCGTGGAGTGAACCCGCCCCTAGAGTTTAAAGAGTGGACTTCGAAAAGAGAGGAGACTCCGAACAGACTCCTACGAGAGTTACTCAAAAGAGAAGCCTGTGGACGAAGGAAGAAGGGAAGGACCCCGATCGACTCCTACGATTGACCTGCGAGACGTTAGGGACGGATATAGGAAGCAAGCACAAGGTGTGAGCCTCCGGATCCATACCGACGAGAGACTCCTGAGGCGGTACCAACGGGCGACTGGAAAAAGAAGCAAAGAGCGGACCCCTATGGAGACACCAATATGAAATAGAGCTAGCTGGCTGTATCAAACGAATATTTTGTTACTAATATTTTTTCTCTATCCAATGATCTTTGAATGTTGTCGTCAAAAAACATTTGATTAATCACAGTAATAAGCATTTTAATAATAAGCTTAGCGTACACCTTCAATCTAATTCCACGACGTTACGGGTGCTTCTCAGATTCCGTCTCTCTGTCCTTAAGATGTCATCGCAGTTCCTTTCTCTTGGTCTTTGGGGTGCGACTGCCCCCACAACCTCTATCAAGTGTGTTCGAAGAAGAAGCAAAAAAAAAAAAAAAAAAAAGCTGATCCGGAAGATGATGCAGATAATCCTCGTCATCTTTCGAGTCGATTCTTTAAACCCCTTGGGCGCGCCTCTTTCACGCCCCCAATAATCTCTGATTGGCGAGCGTATCAGATCTGCACACAGCACTCCTCGTCTTCGTCCCAACTCCATTGGTTCTTCGAGACAATAAGCCGGCGTGACTTAGATCAACTCCGTCCCCGTACCTCGTACACCATAAGGAGGGTCTATCAACTGACTTGTCATTTTGACAATGAGGATACCCTCCAGGGTATGTCTTTGTCAAAACAGGCCAACATTATTTTCATTCAAATAATCTGCGGCCCACATGTGCCTGGATGACGGGGAAGGCACGTGATCAGATGGAAGTGGTATTTAACTGCTGCTGGAGAGTCTGAAGAATCATTATTTCACATACTCCTGTGTGTGATGGGAAAGGCTGCGGATCTAAGCGACTTTGATAGAGGGCAAATTGTAATGGCTCGAAGGCTCGGAACAAGTATTTCGGAAACTGCACCACTCGTGGGTTGTTCGTGATCTACAGTTGTTAGTACTTATGCAAAGTGGATGAATGACGGTGAAACCAGTAGTAGACGACATGGTGTTAGACGTCCACACGCTATCAAAGAAAAAGGTCGTTGGAGACTGTCTCGCATGGTGAAGCAAAACCAGAGCCAGACAGTGGCTCAGCTGACAGCCCAATACTGTTGGATATGGGGCTACGCAGCAAACGTCCCACTCGTGTGCCTTTGCTGACCAAGCGTCATCTCCAACTGCACCTGCGCTGGGCCCGGGAACATCGCGACTGGTCCATGGATCAGTGGGAGAGAGTTGACTGGTCAGATGAATCACGGCTTGTCATTCATCACGCCGCTAGCTGTGTCAGGATACGCCGTCTTCCAGGCGAACAGTTGCTCCCTCAACGTACAGTAGGTCATACACAGGCCGGTGGTGGCGGTATTATGCTTTGGGGGATGTTCTATTGGGCGTCCTTGGGACCCATGGTTGTGGTAGAGCAGACCATGAATGCTACAGGGTATCTAAACATCATTGTGGATCAGTTGAACCCTTACATAGCCTCTGTTTTTCCAGCTGGAAATGGAATGTTCCAACAGGACAACGCCCCCGTGTCACAAGGCTAAAATTGTATTGGAGTGGTTCTAGGAACATGATGCTGAATTCCAGTTAATGTCCTGGCCGCCTAACTCACCGGATCTCAATCCGATAGAACACATTTGGGATGTCATGGGTCGGCAGCTCAGAGTTCAAAGACCGCTATTTCACAATATTTCGGATTTGCTTGACCGTTCCTTAAACATCTACCAAGGACTTGTGGCATCCATGCCAAGGCGGGTTGAAGCTGTGTTGGAAGCCAAAGGTGGGCCAACTCGTTATTAACAGATGGTCATAATATTTTGGCTCTTGAGGGTAAATTTTTTTTCACTTTCCTTTTCAAGCCTAAGTTTAAAAATTCATATTAATTCGCTGTTATTTTATGTTAACCCCCCGTCAGCCCCATCCTGGGGAATTGTTGATTTTTCTCAGAAAGGGGGGGGGAGTTAAAATAGAAACACGAGAAAAAATGAGCAACTATTTAATAATTTAATATTTTTGGAACCAATTTTCTTTATAAGTATTACATTAAAAATACTGGTGCAGTTAGCTCTGAGGGAGCCCTGCATCAAAATTTTTTCGGAGCCCTTTTTTAGATATGCAAGCCCTGTTAGTGGTTCTGTAGTAACACACGTTGGGGCCCCATATAAATAATACGGCTGATAAGGTGGCAGATATACGCACTTTTTAAAAAGCGTTTAACATACATTTAAAATAACTGCAGCTTTTACATAAAAATTATCATCACTTGATAAAAATTTAATAATGAAGTAATCATATTTATTACACATCTGAAAAATAATTTTATTAAATTAATTGCATTTATTGTCCATTTGACAAAAGAGAAAAATATAAAGTATGATTATGGACGATATCTTATTCAACCCACGATATAAGTGAATTAAATTAAACCGAATTAAGCATTTTTCAGAATAATCCTGAGAATAAGAATTTAAAGGTAAATTTATACAAAGGTAAATAAGTACAAAAACAATGCATAAGAATTCCGAATTAAATAATTATATAAATTACAAAAATACCTATTTAATTTAATAAAGAAAAAGCGTAGTGAAATTAAATTCAAGAACTATCTGAATCTTAAACCTTCTCTCCCCCGGGGGCCAAATTATTCGAAATAACACTATGAACAAGGTTTTGGGGATAAATATGTTTAATATAGAAAAAAAGCAAAATAGAGAGAAAAATGAATTTAATTCATTTATATACTAGAAAAACCCCTGCTTTTTTCTCTCTCTAAATTTATACCATGCTAAGAACAAAATTTAGTTAATAAATCTTAAAATATAAATTATAGTGCCCTGTGTGTTCACAATCTCTACCAAGTAATGAAGCAATTTTAAGGGCCCAGACATTACAGTAGGGACACTTTTTCACGACACTTGAAATTTTAATTCCCAACATTATGATATTTTGACATTGGTTGTTCTTGCATACATAGAATAATAGAAATGAAATACCTTCAATAGTAAGGAATGAAATTGTTACTTTTGTAAATCTTTATTTAAAATTTTTTAAAATATTAATTGTAGCCCGAGTCTTGCTCGTGTATACTCTACCAGGAGCTCCCCTTCAATTCAGCTCACACGTATGCGGCTCTTTATAAAATCAGCTCTTTGTAGAAAATGTGTAAATGGCTATTTGACATCTTAGTTATCTAGTTTCATTCACAACTGGCCACTTCTCTTCAAAAGTCTTCCGACCCCTATCCTATAACACAATACTAAATAAGCCATCCCAGGACTGGTCAACCTGTGGCCCGCGAGATTCATTACAACTTTACAAAATACTGTTATTTTGCGCAATACTTTTGTTTTTAGTGCAGAAGTGTGCAACAAATAAATCGTATAACTGTTTCTATTTTATCTCGTTATTTCTGTTCCTGCGAGTGGCTGTGGTACCCCAATTGTCAAGGTCACGGACTCATGGCTGGCATATCCTGACTCCGAACCTAGTACCGCGGAAAACTCGCCGTGCAGAGGGGGCTTTTAAAATGTCGAGGCGCAAACCTCCTCCCGTTGGTGGGGTGTAGAAGTCAGGTGAAGGGAGTGCCAGCTCAGATGTTGTCCTCATCATTTGACCATGGTTCAAAATTACAAGGTCCATCACCAATAATCCTGGTGCAGATATGTAGATCGACGCAACTTTTTCGCTCTCTCTGTTTCTCTAAATCGTTTTTATCCCAAAATGAAATTTATCAAACATAAATCGCGCTCAAACTTATCCAATGAAAACCTGGAATATTAATTATGATGGTCAAATGCACGCATTGAGATCGACTTCTAAAAACTAAGTGAAAGAGTTGAGAAATAAATATTTCACTAACTAAACAATTAAACATTATTCGATGCTTGCATTATAATTATTATATGATCTATGTATGCATGAAAAATAATGAAAACAGTAACAATATATATATATATATTATTCTGCTGAATTTTCCCTCCAATAAATGTTTGTAATGGGCCAAATTTAATATAAAAATATATATTTTTATTTTTTCCCGAAGTGAGCCTGAAGATCATTTGGGTTGGTCACTTCTAAGCTATACCTTCAATTGTTAAAATAAAAAAAAAATCGATTATTTATAAAAATTTTGACATTTTAGAATCTCTATTTAAGAAGTCGCTGTATGAAATCCACCGTTTCAAATTTTCATAAAAATAGAGACATTTTTCTTTCTAAAAAAATGTGCTCCTCTATTTAGATCAGACTTTCGTACCACTGAGAAAGACAGCCTTAAACTTACGATACTTTTCTTGTGTTCGGGGCCATAGCGGAATTCTCGGTAATGATAGAGCGGACCAGTTGACCAAAGAGGCAGTTTGTCAAAATATGAACCTTTCGATGTCTCTGCCATTGTCCCACTGGAAGCACTTAGCTTGGGAAAGAACTGTTTCCTTCTGCAAACACCGAATTCTGTGCCTCGCCTAAAGCTTTGTGGACTAAAAAGTTTTTTTCGACCATTGATCAACGGCTAAAATGTAAGAAATTGTTACTGATTTTAAGTTATCCCAGATTCTGACAGGGCATAGAAATTTTAAGAGCTATTTGTCTAGATTTAATTTAATTGATTGTGATATTTGTTCTTCTGGTCAGGTTGCTGAAACTGTGGAACGTGCATTGTTGCATTGTAACCTACATTCTTGTAAAAGAGAAAATTTTAAAAAGGAGTTGAAACGTTTAGAGGTATTCCCTGGCCACCTGTTTTGTCTTTGTTGGTAAATTGTACTGAAAGACTTAGTGCCTTCAAAAAGTTTGTTTATTGTACCTATAGATTTTTAAAGTTTTATTGGTACCCTCCCCCCCCCTTTTAAATTTGTGTATTTCCTCCCTTTCTTTTTCTTTTATATTTTTATCTTAAAAATGTATTTAAATTATGTTTTAAATTACATAATTGTGTAACCACTTACATCTGTAAGCCTCATGTTATACAATGTGGAGCATGAGGAGTTTTGCAAATAAATTAATTTTAAAAAAAACTACAATATCTGTCAAGGAGTTTCTTAAAATATTCTGTTGTTTTATTTATCATGAAATTGCAAATTTTATCAGTATTTAAACCTCTTTTACTCCCCCACGCACTCCCGTTTTTTAAGAACGCATAATTCTAACTATCCCCTGAATCAATATTAGTTCACAGGGTGGCTTCGCCTCTTAACACATCTTTAGAACGACTTTACGAACCATGTCATCATTTTCACGTCTACGGAGCAAATAACCCAGTTATCTTCTTACCAAGGAGCTTTCCGATCCATAAATTTATCTAAAAAAGGAAGAAAAGATACAGGAAAAGAAAACTGGAATCACCTGTGAATTCTTTATGGAGCAGCAAATGACCGCCATCTGTTCATTTTCTGCCATCCTTCCCCGTGGGGCAATAAATTATTAGAAGGCAACCCGTTCACCTCGGAATTTGCAAGACCTGTTCTCTTTGATGGGGTACAATGGGAACGGTCTGGCCCCTCGCGTAATATATGGGATATCCACCGCAGGTCCACAGAATGGAAGCAAATGCGTTCCCTTTGTCCGGCCACAAGTGGTAAATTGATCGAGAAATTGGACTGGATTCTCATTTTAGGAAACCTTTGCGTTTGATGTTATATTGTCGGAAAAGGGAAATTTCGTTTGGAAAGGATTGTTGAGATAAAAGGGTCTTTATGGCCTTCTACAAATTTTAAATTTTCAAAATGGATACTGAAATGTATAACTTCGGTATCCGTTTTGAAGATCAAAATGAGTATCAATATGTATCGAACATAAAATACGTATTAATATATGCGACAGTTACATAGAACTTTTAAATACCCAAATGCTACACTTGAGAGGAGGCTACGCAATTGCTCCTATTTTTTTAAAATGTTTTTTCTTTATTTTGTTCGATTTGATTTAATTTTATTAATTGACGTTATACTTTAAATCAGGGGCGGGGGGGGGGGACTCACAGCTCACTTTGAATAATTTTGCGGCCCACGAGATTCTTTACAACTATACAAAATATTATTTTGTGCAATATTTTTGTTTTTAGTGCAGAGTTTTGTAAGAAAAGAAAAAAAATCTCATAGATATTTCTATTTTATCATGTTGCTTTTGTTTTTATAGATATTTAGAAGGGGGCAGTATTGTATCGCAGCGATACCCCGCAGCATCACGCTTGATTTCTTTATAACTTTTTTTTTTCAACTTACACCAGGGAATCCTTCTTTTCGAAAACGAAACTAATGAAACATAAATCGCGCTTAATCTTATCGGACGAAAACCTGAAACATCAATTACTATGTGCTAGCAAATGCATTTGAGATCGATTTGCAAAAACTAGGTGAAACAATTAAGAAACAAATATCTCATTATTTAAATAAATTAATACAGTCGACTATCGATAATCCAAACCTTCGATAATAGGAACCTCTCGATAATTCGAACTATATGCTCAGTCCCTAGAAAAACTCTTGATATTTCGAAGTAAAACAATACGTTTTGGTACACTCAATATTTCGAAGAAAAATCTGTGGCTAGATATATATATATATATATATATATATATATATAGACTGCAACACTCTATAATTCGTAGCTATCTTATAAAACTCTCGACAATTTGAACACTCACTATCATGTAGATTCCTTTAGCAAACAGGTTGGAGTTTACAAGGTTTGCGTTGTGTTGTCTCTGCGTGTCTCCCCTGTAACGTAGCCCTTTTGATGATCATATGTCTGCTACCCTTTATGTTTTCAGGTTCCTCAGGACAAAAGACACTTTTATTGTTTTCAATACTTTAAGTGGACAATAGACCAACCGCACCTGTTGTCAGCCGTCTAGATCTTTCGTTTAATAAGTGGCCTTGCTACACATGTGCCCAGGAAGGATGGTCCGCAATTGTGAAGAAGAGATGCGTAGGATTGTGTATGAATGCATTGAATGTATTCTTTTAATACAGGACATTTAACTTCTGTAAAATATTTATACCACATAATATGTACTTTTTAAAATAATTGTATACATATGCACAATTGTTGTTTAATTACATAGTTTCAATTTTAAATGTGTTAAAAAAATTTATCTTCGTGTATTTTGGGAATTGTTTTTTACCCTCTTGATAATACGAACTCTTGATAATTCGAAGTTTTTCATTGGTCCCTCCAACTTCGAATTATCGAGAGTCGACTGTACTATTTAACCATTTCATTATAATTATTATATTATCTACGTCTGTATGCAGGAAAAATAATGAAAACAACAATAATAGAGTTTTCATTCTGTTTTAAATTTTCACTCCAATAAATGTTTCTAATGGGTACAAACCTAAAATAAATGTTATTACCTCAAATGGCCCGCAATGGATTATGTTTACCCCAAATGGCCCGCAAGGTCATTTGAGTTGGCCACTCCTGCTTTAAATCAACGCGTGGGCTATTAGTGATGATGTCATAATTTTGAACCTCGAACAAGTGATGACACCTGACAGCCACTCTCCAAACTTCTACACCATGACAAAGTGAATACTTTGAACCACGATAGATTTAAAGTGCATCAGTCTCTATGTACGGTAGGCCTTCACTGATGCCAGGATTCGAATACATGACAAGCTGGCCACGAGTTCGTGATCAAGATCACCCGGTTACCGCGGCAACAATATTTCCGTCGTGGAGGGACATTTAAGAGGACACACAATTTTATCGGAAAATCTTTGAACTCACATTTTATTTGAATCCGAAGATTTATTTTTAATTAATGTCTGTTAAGCTATTATTCCAGTTTTGTCTACATTCTAGAAATCATGCGTATCTAACATAATAATTGCATAAAAAATCTAAATGATCGTTGCATGAGTTGTTATCGTATTTAACACAACTGATATGGTATAAAATAGTGTACAGGAATTTCGACAGTTGAAATTCAAAGCTAAAACACAATTATTTTCTTACATTTCCACACAAAAAAATTTCTTTTAAATTTTTTGAAAAAAATTTATCATCGAAGTTGCGTTTAGGAGAGACAAGAAATAAAACAGAACAAAAGTTTGACATTTTTTTTAGTAATTTTTTCATTAAAGTTTCTACTACACTAATTATTGTTTTACATCTTGTAATATTAACTAGATTAAAGCAAAGAGCAATAGCAAGAACAATGACACCATGAATTAGATAAACCTCATGATATAAGCCGCTCTTTTCTTACTGGAGTTCCTTATTTCTTACAGAAGATAAGGTACAGTTCCCTCACGGCAAGAAACTCCTTCCTTGGAGTGTTGAAGATATTTTTAAGTGTAATAAATAATGTTTGCTTCTTAATTAGGAAGCATACATTGCTTGTTTTCGTTTTAAGTCTAACCACTGTTTAGATGTTTTAAATAATACATTTTACCGTTGATATACACTTCGGAAAAATCCTCATTTTAGTAGATTTTAAGCTTTTTAATACCCTTTTATAAGCTTCACTTGTATGTAACGGAATCTTTGAAATCCATTTTTACCCACTTTAAAAGTTCAGATTAATTCAAAATTTAGCCCACTTGTTCAGGACCAGTGACAATACAAAAATTTAATAAGTTCGTTCCATTGTCCTGATCTGGATAATCAGGATTCCTTCTGGCGACTTATTTCAGATCCCATTTCCAGATTTGGTGACTAAAAGATTAAGTTACAAGTTAGTTCGATTAACTATAAAAGAGAGTTTTTTAGTTTTTTAAACTGTAATTTATTATTTAAGTGTATTTTCTTCACTGCATTTAATTGTACTAGATTATACTTTATTACTGTGCTTTTATGTTTCTTATTGTGTAAGATTCCCCTTACCGTAAAATCCGGTGTATAATATACACCTATACTTTCAAGCTGCATTTTAAAAAAAAATTTGTATATTCGCCAAAAAGTAAAGGTAAATAAAGGAGTGCGTATAAAGCGTATCCCTTCTTTACAATGAAACCTGAACTGTACGTGTAAATTCTGTTATGTTTTGAAAGTTATTTATTCGAGATATTATGTCAGACTTTTGAAAAATAGTATACTTCTTGAAATATTATCTTTTAAGATCATAAGGCATGTTATTTCTTTTAAATAAACCGTATTTTGATATGTAGTAGCCTTAATTTTTTTATACTCTCCCTCTTTTTCCTTTTTAAAGCTATCATTTTTATACCCGGCGTCTAACGTTCACACGTAAATTTCGATCATTTTTGGTATTAAAAGAGTGCGTGTTATACCTCGGATTTTACGGTAATTGTTTGGTTTTACAAATTGAGATTCGGTTTACAAGTGCCATAAAAACAATCAAAATTCAACTAATAAATCAAAACTTTTTTTCCGGATTTCACAACAGATATATAGAGAATTTTATCTTTCTGTGTATAATATCCGGATCACACCTAATTGAGTACTTTTTAAAGTCTTAAAAAAATCAGGATTTGCTTTTTAAAAATATCTTTAAATTATAGTAATTTAACATAAGATTTCTTAGAAATGCGTATGTGAAAGTATCAAAATAAAATTAAGCAGTAGACCATTCGTATTAATACTATTATAAATCTGATGATTAAATTTTTTTTTAGTTTTAAATATACTAAACTTTTTAACTGCTTTGAAATAAATATAAATTTGATATTTTTTTATTAAATAATTAAAGCTGTTTTCTCCCTGTATAAGCCAATAGTTTCTACATATTTTTAAATGAAAAGTTCAAACTTTTCAAGCATGTCTTAAAATATTTTAAGATATTGAATATAATATGAAAAATATTTCCTTTACAAAAATAAAAGTTAATAAACCTATACAAAACGTGTATACATATGATTCCAGAATCCAAGAAAAACTGCATACACATACTTCCTTTTAAATTACCATTGTGGTTTGAAAAAGAAGAATTTTATTGTTTCGAAGGAAAACTATTACATGAAACAGATGATATTAAGATGCGAAACCTTCATCCTGATTAATTTGAATATTATATAATATTGATCATACTTTTGAATGTTTAGTCAGTTGTCAAACAAGTCTGAATTGAATGTAATTAGCGATCTTAAAATTTCGAAATCTAAGAGATTTTCTGTGTTGCGCCAATCTTAATCAATAGTAACGTGAATCCAATCATTTAAATAACTGAAGACCCATGTAGATATAACGTACATTTGCGATTAAGATAGTGTTTCACTGCATACCTAACATTCAAACAGAAAAACTATATGTACAGGGTACCATACCATTTTAGATTGAATGCACCCCCATTCAGTCAAACCTCTATTTAGCGAACTTTTTCCAGGAACGAACATTTTACTGTTTTCTTCGTAATTAACCTCCAAATAGCGAAGCGTATTTTCTATTTAGCGAACTTTTTCCAGGAACCAAGAACATTTTACTATTTTCTTCGTAAAATAACCTCCAAACAGTGAAGTGTATTTTCTATTTAGCGAACTTTTTCTCTTGTGATTCGATTTTTTTCCCCTCCCAATTTCAAAAATATTTCTAAATATTATAAATTATTCTCTCTTTTAACACATTTTATGGTGATCACAACTGAAGATTTATCTGGGCCTAGGGCCTCAAAGAGTCTTAAGACGTCCCTGGTTGTACAAAGAACAATGACAGTGACTCAACGAAGAATAAGGAAGCTAAAAAGTAAAAGATAATAAAGCAATAAGTGATGAAAGAGATGACAATTAAGAAGTTGAAAACAGTTCATACAATACAATAATGTATACTCTATACTATAATTGCAAATGATTTCATTAATTTATTGAACTAATTTACATAAGAGTGGGTGGTCCGTGATGCCATAAAGTAAGAAATCAACAAGAGTGTCCAAACCATACCATTATTCTTTCCTTACGACTGTCAGTCCATAACACGGCGGGTCCATAGGTGGTGGATAATGGAAAGACTATTCAAAGAGCAGAAACAAAGAAAGGGAAAAGAGTAAGAAAGTTAAGGGAAAATCCCTCCCGAAACAAAGCAGGAAAAGTGAGAACTGAAGGAGGAAGGAGGGAGCTCTGGAAATAGAGGGGGGCGTAGCTATTGAAGTGCTTAGGGTGCCCGGGGAGGTTAAAAACGGCCCTGCCTCCAGTGCTCCATAGAACGTGGATAGAAATCTTGTATGGACTAGATGGGTTGCGCGCAGTGGCGCACACAAGGGGGGTGTCCTGGGGATCCGGACACCCCCGAAAGCCCTTGAGTGTTTTTCGATTGATGATAATCCTATATATACATAACATAAAATTTAATTTATTCTTGTATTTTGCAATTTATTTTATTATATACTGCTAATTATTAATTCAAAAATTTATTTTTTACTGTTTTTCGTTAACAAAATCGATAAAATCAGAAGAATCAATTGGCGTTGTCTTGAGGTATGATACGAATTGGGGGACTTTCGACCATAGACCCTCCCCCTCTGAAAACTTTTTGTGAGTGCTACTGGTTCAGTTTGTACACAAAAGCAGCAAATATTTCTTGCATTTGCCAATTAAATTTAATGGTAATTTAAATTAACAAATATGAAAGAGAGAGATCCAAATAAAATTATATACCTGATATCAAATAAGATCATAAATGATCCGGAATGAAGGAATAATCAATTACAAATTTAATTTTACAAGTTATGTAAATTAGTTTAAAAGTTCTTTTATAAAATTTAAAAAGAGTAAGGTACAGGGAAAATCGTTTGACACGAAAGTGAGGGGACTGAAATATTTTATCGTGTTAAAGGATATTGGGAATAAAGAACATATATTCAACATAATTAAGTTTAGTAGAGTACATTTTATATTTACATAGATATGTATATATGCGTGTATTTAATAAAAATCATTGAAGCAAAAACATTCACAAAAGCATAATGAAATTTAAAGCAAAATTTTGAAGTTTTTTGAAAAACAAAACATTTATTGAGTTTTTGAAAAATGATTTTTTTTCTGCGTTGTCTTTTTTAGCACCAAATTGTTCAATGTTGTCTCTTTTGCTATTCATTTCACCATTGGCTTCTAACCAATGGGCATCTAAATCTTCTTCACCACAATGTGCATTTAAATAATTACGCATAATTTTTATGATCTTCCTCATTTCGGATGATGTGGGATCAAGAGTTGTATTATTCATTTAATTTTTGCCTTCGGAATCTGTATCAATGATAGTTTTTGAGCTTTGAACAAATTTTGAGCTCTGGGGCTGTACACACATTATCATCATCTACTACAATGAATTCTTCCAATGATACAGTAAAACCGTCCAAAGAAATGAGAAACCACCTCTATTTTATTTCACACCTCTGTTGTTTTCCATGTTTTGTTCATTTTCAGAAAAGAAATCTTTTCGTGTTAAGCGATTTTCGTTTCGTATTAAGAAGAAAAAAATGCATGAAAATACATAGTAGTTTGTCGGGACCGTTGTATTATTGCGTGTTAACCGATATTTTGTCTTAAACGGTTTCGCGTTAAACGTATTTTATTGCACAAAATATATCAGGAGCTGTGCAGTTATCTTTTAGTATTTATAGAATCACACATTTAATCAAATATTCATTATTTAAAAGAATAAATAATCTGTGTTACATATCCAAATAATCACTTTTTTATGATAACACGAGCTCTGAAACAAAAGACATTTTTTTGTGTACGATATTACATAATACTTATCGCAAGAGATTGCGTAATAAATACAATAAGAGATTACCTTGATGTCTATTCCGCATAATGATTAGATAATGAGATAAAAATATTTCATAGCACCGCAATTCATTCACTTCTATATATTTCATCATAATATATCGATGTATTAAAACTTTACGGATGGCAATAAAATTCGAAGTCAAGCAAATTACATTAAAAATATGCTGTATGTCGTTAAGGGTTGTTGGAAATCACCACAAAAAAGTTTTTATTTGATACTCCCCAACTATTATTTGCTTAGGTTTAACAATAAATATATTGTTAGTCTCTAAATAGTTTTGGAGAGAAAAAAAATTTTATTCGTAAATTTTAAGAAATTAAAAAAAAAAAAAAATGTTGCCCAGTTTTAACGATGCGGAATATTTTCCTGATATGGCGGGAAAAAAGAAACTATTACATTTGTGTGAGTGTGTTTATAATACTGGTATTTGTTTTATTGAACGTGAATAAAAAGAGCATATTTCATGCAAAATTTTAAAAAATAAATCCCTGAGTGTTAGTATTGTAGATAAGGTATCCTCTTAATTGTAGTGGATACTTTGCCAAATTACGAAATATTCAAGATTAAAATGAATCTATTTGAATGCAGTTTATCGGTACCCTACACCAGTGGCGCACACAGGAATTTTTCAACGGAGGGGAGGGGTTCAGGGTTGAAAGTCCACTATTCACGTATCATGTTCCAAAACGCCGCCCAACATATTCTTTTGATTTTTTCAATTTTCGGAAACAAAAAACAGTAAAAAATTAAGTACTGAATAAATAATTAGCATTAATTAATGAAATTAATCAATTATAACAGTGTTTCTCAAACTTTCAATATTTGCGACCCAATATTCAATAATAAATTTCAGCGCGCCCCTCTTCCTTACAATAACAATGTGTATTGAATTCAGTTATACTATACTTTGACGCTTTTTCAGCAATACGACTTTAACCTCTTAAGTTCCATCGTCGTATATAAACGTCTCGCTCACCCAAAGCGTTAATTGCCCCGGACGTATATATACGTCTTTCCGAAGTACGATCTTTTCTGTGCACTGGTATCCATAAAATCCTTCAAAAGGCTTTGGAATGCAATAAAAGGACTTTGACAGTGTTTGGGAAGGATTTACTTATTTCAGAGGATTTGCTTATTTATTCCTCCCCTCCCCTCCCAATACATCACATACACGTGCATACGTGGAAAATGGGGGCATTGAGGGAGCAAATTGCGTAAGTTTTTATCTGCACTTAAAGGAATGAATTATAAACCGTACACAAATTATCAAAATAAGTGTTAGTTTTTGTATATAATTTGACATCTTTGCATATATGACAAGCCCGGGTTCACTTGTAATTATTAAACTTTTTACAATAGTATTGTTAAATTCATTATGTAATACATTGCGTGCAATACTGGTGCATTTAAAAGTTTACTAAATTACTGTAAATTTTATTTTTTATTATGTCAGAATGTATTCTATTTGTTTAATTTCAGTAAATTAAAAAATTTTGTAAACAATTTTTTGTTTACGTCTTTTTAATATGCTCGCGCCCCCCTCGGAGAGTTATCACTCCCCCTAGGGGAGGGGCGTGCCCCACAGTTTGAGAAACGCTGAATTATAACAAATGTTTAAGTAAATTTTACGTATTATATACGTAACATTATAATCAGTCGAAAAAATTCAAGGGCTATGATGGGTGTCTGGACCCGGGGACTCTCCCCCTTTGTGTGCGCCACTGTCCTACACTGATTTTATTTATGAAGTGGGGAAGGGGGTGCATTCGAAAAAACACGTAGATGAAAGCGTCGAGGCGTACTCTCAGTGGCGTACACAAGGGGAGAGTTTGGGAGCTCAAACTTCCCCCATCGACCCACAAATTTTCAGTTTTTACCATAGAGATTACCTCTCTGTGCGCTTTTTCAACATGTTTTTTAGAATGCAACCCCCTTCCCTTCCATGAGAGATGTCTGTGTACGTCCACTGCGGTAAAAAAAAACTGTTGGCGTACGGAGGAGGGTTTAAGCCACTAAACCAGTGGCGTAATGGGCCCTCCTGCAAAGTCAGTTTTGGGGCCCCCATGTTGAAATTTTACAAAGGGTAGGTACTTGTGTGTGTGTGGCGGCAGTCAAACTTCGGGCCCCCTATAACCTTAGCCCCTTCCGCGATGTAGGGTTGCGGGGGTGTACGTTACGCCACTGCACTAAACCATTGTGTACGCCACTGCAGTTTACACCATTTCATAAAAATAATAGGTGGAAAAAGAAAAAAAAACATTAACGCACAAATATTTCTAATATATTTATATTTTTTACCTAAGAAATTGAAAACTGCATTCTTAAAGTTACATATTTAAAAAGGAAGAAGACCAAATTCTAAATAAAATAAATAGATATAATAATTCACTTCCTTCCAACGAACGGTTGAATGTGGCTGATTCAGAAGATATATCAAGTGTAATAATTTTATGCTAACGAATTCTTGTTTTTCGTATACTCCTAGTTCCAAATTTTCTGCTACCTTATCATTTTTTTATCTTTAGATAAGATTTACATATTTCTTTAATTATTTTGTTGGTGATTTAAATATTTTTGCATATCTCCTTTGCCTGACTGAAGACGGAAGTTCACAGTCATGCTGTATTTCCTGATAAAATCTATATTTACAGAAGTACTTACACTACCGTTCACAAAATACAAACGCAGATGCCAAATCAATAACCGAACCCATCCCTCACCAAGCAACATCCCCCCTTCACCTTTTTTTAACCACTCAATTGTCCCACGGTCCCATATTACATGCAGGTGATCGGGAAATAGTTTCTACCGGACGTTTAGGGACATGGGAAGTCGACCATTGCTCAATGCAGTAACCCGACCCCATACTGACTCTTTCTCAAATACCACACTCTTTATCTCAACCCCCCTTCCCTGTTCCTTTCTCTGGAAATATAAAAGCCACTTTTCCCTTTTTTCCATCATTTTTTCCACACTCCTCCCCTGTTCTTCGAAATAAAATCTCAAAGCACACAATTTCCGTCCAAAAGAAAAATAAAAGAATTTTTTTTTCTACTGCAGATTGACCTCTAAAAAATAGAATTTCCCCTCTTTCGTTTCCTGACCCCTTTATGTCGTGGCCACTCACCCCCAGGGAGGGAGTTGTGCCTAAAAGGAGAATTTTCGGGTGGAGAGGGTGGGGGTGTAAAAAATCTGTTTCCTTCTGCGCCCCCTACCCCTCAAGTGGGGAAGTAGAGTTGGAATAATTCTTCATAAAGTGCTATGACGTGTCACCGGGTGCAACGACCTCTGAGAAGATTTGGAGACGTAATTGTAGTGACTATGATTCGAAGGGGTGTTGAGAAGGGTGGTCGTCTGCGGAAGGGAAGGCTGATTATAGCTCCCGATGCATCGATTATGGTCCCCGTTGTTAAGCGGGAAGTTAAATGTCACCATTCTTTTAGAATCAGGGCTCTTGATAGAATTTTTTTTTAGGTAATTTTTCCCAATAGTGAACCATTTTCTTCTGATTAACTCAGATAGACCAAACATGATAAGTAGTATGGTGCATAAAGTACTTAATTTCATTCAAAGACTTCCCTTAAATAAAATATGTCAATCTTTTACAATGAGATACATACAAATTTTGATTCAAAGAAGTGCATAGAAATGTGTTTTGTATTTCATAGTCTCTATATTATTATTTATTTTAAATAGTTAATCATCGTCTTGGTCAGATTTACCAGTGACCTAACCTAGGTCATGTCCTAATGGGTAGCAGCAAGGGAGGAGCAATTAAGAAGATATAACCAAAAAAAGCTTACAGTTATTAAGTTTCTCCATTTCCATTGGTTTGTTCTGTTTCATTTTCGCTACATTAAGGTATCCGACTACCCTAAAATTGTGAATTGACAAATTTTTTTGTGGTTTTATTTTATAGACCATCTTATTAGCTTTATAAAAATACCAAGTTTATTATTTTCCGTTCACTAGAACAAAAACTACAAGTGTTTTAGTAAAAGCAGATGCCATACTTTAAGCAAGATATGTCAAATTTTAAAACCCGTTTTACTCGAAATGTGTTTTTCTTTAAAATGCTCGAACGGGGACAGCGATTGCTCAAAAAGTTTCGAAAATAATTATCTGAAATTTTTTGTGTATGTTTTGTATTATAGTAGAAGTGTTTTAACCTTCAGCCTTATCAATCACTGTTTTATTACAAAATTGATAGTCCCTTATGTGAATATAATCACTGTTTTTTAAGCAATTTCATATAATAACTAAGATAAAGGGCTCTAGTTATTGTAAAAATTAAAATATCTCTTATCGATCATTTCAGAAATGAATAACACAGCAAAACGTCAAAATTGAAAATTTGTTCATAAACTTTTGGTACAGAATGGGCCCCGTTAATGTTATTTTTTGTAAATTTTTACCTATTTTTTTCCATTTTAGCAATAATAATTTCTTTTTATGTTCTAAATTTTAGCATATTTTTCTAAAAATGTACTAAACAAATCTAAAAACCACAAAAAAAGTCCCCCTATCTCCATTTTTTTTTTAAAAAAAAGTAGTTGGATACTTTAAGCTTACAAATACTCTAATTAAAAACAAGTCAGCCCTTTGTGAATTACAATGAACCTCATAAATTAACTTTTTAGTGAGGGCCCATCATTATTCCTTTTGCGTAGAACACAGAATAGGTAATCCAAATCATCGAAGCAATTGTTAATAATTTCTATCTATATCAATGGAGGTAAGGATTTCATTTTCAAAAAGATCACAAAAAGAGCTTTAAACCTTAATTTAGAATACTCATCATGTTTTTATATTCAAGTTTGATATATTTACTGTCAGAAGAACTCTTATCTCCTTAGGAAAGTATAATTTCGCTTAAGAGTGAGTAATCTCGCTAAACATTTAGTATAAAAGAAGCTATCTGGATGGAACAAGAGACCGACAAATTGAATACTTAAATCTGGTCTCTAGACAATGAATATATAGAATTAGTTCAATCATATGTTTCTATTCTCTGAACGAACTATAGAATATAGCTGATTCGTAGGAAAAAGGGAATTATTTACACCATCAAACTGTGATTTTAAAGCTAAGGGTTTTATTTTTAAATTACAAAAACAAATTATATGATCCTTTCAGCCCCTTAATTCGCAGCAATTTTTTTCCAGCTTTTTGAGATATACTTGTAAACTAAAAAACTATTCTGCACTGATTTTATGAGATCCAGAAGACATTTGTAAGATACATCGAAACATTTCCATCTGGTTTCTGCAATATATGTTTAGTCATTTATTTCCGTATAACAGACTGCATAAAGTTTCAATTGATCAATTTCAAGATGTCAAGAGTTAGTCGCTGTACGATACGACTTGAAGTGGCGCGCTTATCCGGTAGGACAGAACCCGGTACCTTTGGATCCGAAGCCGAGTAACTTAACCGCTACACCAAAATGATCACCATGGTGTGGAGGTTGTTACTGGCTTATGTAGATGATACCGCTACATACTCTCCCACCAGTGAGTCGGTGGATAGGCGAACGAACGTTGTATTTGTTAAATCAAGCGTATTTGCTGCTGCGTCACTAGTTGTGACGGCTTTGCTGGTTGCGTCATTCATGCGTGACGGTTGCGTCACCATGTGACGGCTTGAAGATTGCGTCACTATGTGATGACTTTTTTGGTTGCATTTGCGGGGGATAGATGGCGCCACGACAGTTCAGAAGCTTGCGTTTTTTTTTCTGAGTTCAGCCTTTGGCCTGAGTTCAACCCGGTACCTTTGATTCAAGCCGAGAAACTTAACCGCTACACCAAAATGTTCACCATGGTGTAGAGGTTGTTACTGTCTTGTGTAGATGATACCACTACAGACTTACAGAGCAGCGTATAATGGGTTTAGTATTTAGGCTGTGTTTCGACCAAATGGGCATGATACCTATTGGAGTACCTATTTTACTCTGAAAAAGGTCTCCATGACATTATACAACCGTTTATAATATTGTATTAAAATTTTGAAACATTTAAAGAATATGTAACTTCCTTGGTTTAAGATTTAAAATTTACATAGTATTGCAGAGCAGGAGAGAAATATTGAAGTTTCAAATATAAAAGAAGATATTGTGTGAATTAGATATGAATTATAGAAGTACAGTAATACCCCGAACATACGCGATAGATGGAAGCAGAGTGATAACGCGTAAGTCGGGGTATAATTTCGCATAAAAATACATAAAAATTATTTTCAGTTGTGGTCGAAGACGAAAGGAAATAATAAATTAGGAAACAGAAAAATGTTTTATTAAATCGTAGGTAACATAAATATAAAATCACAAACTGAAGTTCATTTTGATGTAAAAAGAGAGAGAGTTTCATAAAATCTAATAAAGTAGTCTCTCGGATCAAAGATTTTTTTCCCCGCAAAATTTCCTCGTAGCATGCTAATGATTTTTTTATTCATTGATTTGCTGAAAAAATACTCTCTTCGTTGGAGTCTGTATTTTCTGAAATTTTTGTAACCCTTTCTCAGTTAAACTGAGGCCTTCTGTCAAATTCCCAACCGTCATTTGACTTTCCGATTGAGCTTGGTCTAAAGACTCAAGTTTTTTCAATGTCTTGCTCATGCATTTCTATGAGCTCATCCATTGTCAGTTCCTGATAGTGGGAATCCAGCAGTTCTTGAACGTCATCAATATCCACTTCTGAATTTATTTGCCTGACAAGATCGACAACTTCTTCAATCAAATTACCAATTTCATTAGGCTTTGGAAATGATTCGGTGTGAATTGTAATGGTGGGAGAAAAAAAATAGGACGAATTGACGAGATTTGAAAATCGTGTAACTCCGAATTCGCTTATGTCGGGGTAGCGTAAGTCGAGGTATTATTGTATTATAAAATATATATACCGAGTGTCCGAAAAGTATGTGAATACACACTCTCAAATATTAACTACAATAAATAAACTAAATTAAAGAAAATTTAAAAAATAACAATATTTACTTGCGTTCTTTTTTTTTTTTTTTTTTTTGATAAAAAACAATCAAAGTTTTTTTACAATGTTTTATTCCACGATTTCAATGTGCACGATTCAATGTTTTTGATTTAGTTCCCGAATTGTCATAAAATAGCTTTTGCAGATGATGTACTTCTTATTGTCCAGTGTAAAGACTTTCAGGATATCTGCACTTTGTCACAAAACATTCTTGATAATATTTTTAAATGGTCAGAGCTATATAAGTTAGAGTTTAATCCACTTAAATCAAAAGTAAAGAAAATTTATAAAAAATTGACAGTAGATCAAAAAATCAACTTAAAACTTGGAGGTGTAACAATTGAAGAAGTGCACAAGATTAAGTGTTTGGGCATAATTGTTGATAGCAAAATGCAGTGGAAGGAGCATATCTCTTATATTTCTAGCAAAAGTGAAAAAATTCTTCTTGGACTGTTAAGAATTGCAAACAATACTTTGGGGTGAAAACTAATGTTCTTCAGTTGATTTATAAGCAGGGGATAGTACCTCTTATGTCTTATGCATCGAGAGCTTGGGGACACTCTTTAAGAAAGAAAATTAATAGTAGACTGATTAGGAGAACGCAACGGAGGTTTTTACTTCGTGTCCATTAAAGGATACAAAACTCTTAGCTATGAAGCAGTGTTTGCGATTTCTGGAATGCCACCTATTGACTTGGCTATTTTGAACAATCTTGATGTTCGCAAAAGCTTTTTGAGTACCAGCCTTGGAACGCTGGATGGGGTGATTCCAATTTCATTATTGCCACACCCTTCATGTAGAAAGCCTATCACTCTTGTAACTTATTCAAATGAAGTTCTTCAAGATTATAAAACTATTTGTTTCACGGATGGCAGTAAATTGAATGGAAGAGTTGGTCTTGCCTGCGTTATTTACGAGGAAGGATTTGAAAAAGCTACTTTCCAGCATCGAATAAGAGATGAATGCTCTGTTTTTCAAGCCGAACTACTCTGCATTAATCTTGCCGTAAAAGTGATTCAGGACTCTCTCCGTCAGGGCGATACTCTCAAATTTCTTATTTGCACCGACTCGCTCTCTTCGCTTCATTCTTTGCGCAATATAAATTCTACAGAAAAACTGTTGTGGAGGTTCAATCTATTCTGTACAACCTTGAAGACTGTGATATCCACTTTTCTTATGTTCGGGGCCATAGTGGAAATCTCGGCAATGATAGAGCGGACCAGTTGGCTAAAGAGGCAACTTGCCAAGATATGAGCCTTTCGATGTCTGTGCCATCGTCCCACTGGAAGCATTTAGCTTGGGAAAGAACTGTTTCCGACTGGAACTCCAAATTCTTGGCCTCATCTAAAGCTTTATGGACTAAAAAGTTTTTCCCGACCATTTATCAACGGCTAAAATGTAAGAAATTTGTTACTGATTTTAAGTTATCCCAGATTCTAACAGGACATGGTAATTTTAAGAGCTATTTATTTAGGTTTAACTTAATTGGTGATGATATTTGTTCTTGTGGTCTGAAATCACGGAACATGTCTTGTTGTATTGTAATCTATATTGTTGTAAAAGAGAAAATTTTAAAAAGGAGTTAAAATGCTTAGGTGTTTCCTGGCCACCCATTTTGTCTTTGTTAGTCAATTGTTCTGAAAGCCTTAATGTCTTGAGAAAATTTGTTTACAGTATAGATTTTTAAAATTTTACAGATACTTTCCTTTCTTTATATTTGTGTATTTCCTCCCTTCCTTTATTTTAGTTTTGGCTCTTTATGTTTTTTCCCCTTTTTGTGTTTTTTCCCTCTTATTATGTTTTTTTCTTAATTATGTTTTTTTTTGTCATTATTATTGTTTTGTAATGTTGTTACCACTTACGTCTATAAGCCTCATGTTATGCAATGTGGAGCATGAGGAGTTTTGCAAATAAATTTATTTAAAATGTGCACACCATTGGTTGCGCGCAACCAGTAGCGCACACAAAAATTTTTCAAGGGGGGAGTCCATGGTCGAAAGTCTCCCAACTCGTATCATACCTCAAGACAACACCAACTGATTCTTCTGATTTTGTCGATTTTGTTAACAAAAAACAGTAAAAAATAAATTATTGAATTAATAATTAGCATTAATGTATAATATAAATTGTTAATTGCAAATAATTAATTAAATTTTATGTTATGTATATAAAGGATTATCATCAATCGAAAAAAACTCAAGTGCTTTGGGGGGGGGGTGTCCGGACCCCCAGGACACCTCCCTTGTGTGCGCCACTGCACACAACACATCGAGCCCATACAGGATTTCTATCCACGTTCTATGAAGCACTGGAGGCAGCGCCGTTTTTAACCTCCCCGGGAGCCCTAGGCACTTCAATAGCTACGCTCCCCCCTATTTCCAGAGCACCACCCCCTTCCTCCTTCAGTTCTTACTTTTCCTGTTTTGTTTCGGGAGGGATTTTCCCTTAACTTTCTTACTCTTTTCCCTTTCTTTGTTTTTGCTGTTTGAATAGTCTTTCCATTATCCACCACCTATGGACCCGCCGTGTTATGGACTGACAGTCGTAAGGAAAGAATAATGGTATGGTTTGGACACTCTTGTTGATTTCTTACTTTATGGCATCACGGACCACCCACTCTTTTGTAAATTAGTTCAATAAATTAATGAAATAATTTGCAATTATGGTATAGAGTATAGATTATTGTATTGTATGAATTGTTTTCAACTTCTTAATTGTCACCTCTTTCATCGTTTATTGCTTTATTATCTTTTACTTTTTAACATCCTTATTCTTTGTTGAGTCACTGTCATTGTTCTTTGTACAACCAAGGACGTCTTAAGACTCTTTGAGGCCCTGGGCCCAGATAAATCTTAAGATTTTTTGAGGCCCTGGGCCCTTATGCAAAAGTAGGCCCTGCTGGAAATCTTTAAAAGTAGACAGTATATAGCATGCATTGTCAAATACTCGTTCAAACTGTCATTTGAAACAAATAAATGTGCACAACTCACAATCTCAAAAACCTAAACACAAACTGGCTCGACCGTTGGCCGCATTTCGACTAAATGAGTTGAATGATTGTTTATGGTATTAGGCCTAAGTCTTGGCATGGACAATGGCCACCATAATACTACAGACTTACCACTTATACCAGTTAACATGCAGTTTGAAATTCCCCTATTTTTCGGAAAATATATATGAGAATAATATTTGACCATTAAAATTATCCACATCATGATCTTATTAAGAGAGAGTCGCGAATAAAACGAGGCCCCACCGAGGGTGAGGCCCTGAACCCGGGCCCAGTTGGACCATGCCTTAAGACGTCTCTGTGTACAACGAAGATTTTCTTCGAAAAATGAATTATTTTTTTCCGAGAAAATCATTAATAACTTCATTGTAATCAATTTCCATAGAATATCATTTTGAGCGCATAGCAACATAAAACTTTTAAGCTTTTTATTTTCCATTGTAGATCTCATTTCAGTCTTTACTCTCTTGAGGGCAGAGATGTTTCTCTCACAATTCACTGGCGGTGGTACGTTCACAGTAATTTAAATTTTTTTTCTCTTTTCACCCTCCAATTTTTTGCACTCCCAAATCTTTTGTGCCCTAGGCACGTGCCTAAGCGGCAAAGCGGCCCTAATTGTCGGATCAGCACTCTGAATGGCCACATTAATTCGGTCTTTCATTTCATCAGTGTCACTTATTGAAGATTGGTACACAATGTTTTCACGTATCCCTCGAAGAAGTCCAAAGGTGTTACGCTAGAGGTCTAAGTAGCCATGTTATTGGACTTTTTCTTTCCATACATCTCGCTCGTGGAACTTTTTCTCCATTTCAAACTCCAGTGTAATGGTGACCCCATTTACATATGCTGCAACTTGCGCTTGCTCTTACCGTGAAGCCATTTTGAAACGAAAAATCGAAATGCAAACAAGTTACGCCATCTAGTTTTCATTTCGAAAAAAAGAGAAACTTTAATTTTTTCTCTATGGAACATAAAAAGGCGTAAGTGAAAATCTTTATTTGTTTGTCTTTAAGTAATTTTTGAAAGTGTGGGTCTGCAGTGGCACTAGGACTCGAACGCCAGAGTTTTGATCAGGAAGTATAGAAAATGATTCATTTTAGACGTCATTCTTACCATTTGACGAGGAGGACACCTGAGCTGTCTCTCCTCCCCGTATATACTTCCCCACTACGCTAATAAGAGAACTTTAAGCCTCGACAGATTTAAAGTACATGATCCCTTCTACACGCAGGTAGATTAGTGTCACGAGGGCTCGAAGTGACACGCTGGACAAAAATGCATGACGATGACCACTAGGCTCCCGCGGCCACATATATTTTCTTGCATGACAGATAAATTATGCATCCTATTTTGTGTATTAGCGACTGCGGTAGCCTAGTGGTCAAGGTAACGGACTCGTGGCCAGCGTGTCATGAGTTCGAGCCCAGACCACTGAAGACCCGCCGTGTAGGGAAGCGATGCACGTTAAATCTGTCGAGAGATTAAACGTCCTCCCGTTGGTGTGGTAGTTAGAAGAGGGGGTGCCAGCTCAGGTGTCGTCCTCATCACTTGACCATGGTTCAAAATTACGAGGTCAGTCGCCAAAAGCCCTCGTGTAGCTGAACAGTGTGTGACGTTAATATTCACTCCCTCACTTGTGTATTTATGTTGATGAGGAAGATTTCTAAAAAAGAAATTATTTTAGAAAACTTAATGCTTTTGAAACTTGCTCGTGGAAGAAATTTGATCAATAGACATGTACGAATCAAAGGACATTAATTACAAATTAGTTAATAATTTCATTGTCCATTCATAATATTCAACATGCGAAAAAGGAATTTAAAAAATAATTTCATAGGTATTCAACGAATAAATAATTGCTTAATATATTCTTAAAATAGAATTTATCATTTCAAGGGTACATTAGATATTTACACTTACTCAAGGGACGTATCATAATTAAAATGGAGTAATTACTTAATTAATACATGGGTAGACTACAGGGAAAGCGGGAAAAATAATGTCTATTGGTTAATTATCTTTTATTTGCGAGTCAAAATAATCTATTCATGTGGGAGTTATAAAACATATTAAAATAAAGTAGAAACATATGCATACACATATTGAAACGCATCAAATTTTCGCTTTGTGCGTTTGAATTTTTTCAATAGCTGCAGTTTCATTTGATTCCTCTTTCAAAATGTCTGCACATAAAATAAAAGGAAGTGTCTCATCCTCGTTTGTGCAAAGAGAGGGAAAATAAAATTTCTGAATTAAATTTCTAGAGTTTTGAGGATATTAATAGAGAACGAAAAACATTTTCCTTTGAAGTTATTTTTTTTCCGTCAAGCTTTAACCTTTGTGAGAGGTATTTGTTTAATTCTTGTTTTATATGTCTGGAAAAATTTCCCTTCCAGACAGTTGAAACTTAATACCAATGTATGCGGAGTTTCTTTTAAAAAAAGAAAACGTATTAAATGGGATTATGTGCATATGTTACCGGCAAAGTATGAAATCAGGCATTCTTCGAATGCCTAAACATTGTATAGAATGCCTAAAACTAGTCGGCCAGTAGCGCACACAAGGAGGGGGGAGGATCCTCGTATCCGGACCCCCCCTTGATTTTTTTCTATTGATTATAATTCTATGTATATAGTACGTAAAATTTAATGAAGTATTTGTTATTAATAATTAATTGTATTAATTATAATGCTAATTATTAATTCAATAATTAATTTTTTTAATGTTTTTTGTTCCTGAAAATTGACAAAATCAAAAGAATATGTTAGGCGGCGTATTGGAGCATGATACGAGAATAGTGGACTTTCGACTCTGAACTCCCCCCCCTCCTCGAAAAATTCCTGTGTGAGGTACTGTAGTCGGCAATGAATGAAGTGATTCATGATTCATATTTCACACATTGCCTAGGCATATTCTATAGAATGCCTAAGGAGAAACCAGGAAAGTGTGAAATACATCTCCGATTCGTTTCGAATATGGCATGGCAAGACACGAGACTTTTAATGCGTGCTTCAGGTACAGAATTTGTCAGTTGTATACATTGCGGTTTGTTCGGAAGTGTCAAAATATTCAATTTTACTTTAACTTGCTCAGCAACAAAATTGCTTTTTTCCTGTACTGCATGAAAATGGAGGAGCAAGCTGTAGTGTTGGAGAAAGGGTCGTGGTCTATAGCAGGGGTCGGCAACCCACTGCACATGTGCCACATGTGACACGCGGTACAATTCTCAGTGGCACTTTGTACTACTCAACAAATTTGTCAATTTTTGAATTGTTTTAGAAATGCCCTTCTGTGTGGTGCGCTAAATCATATTGGTAGATTGGTTTGACACGCCACAGCTAAAAGGTTGCCGACCCCTGGTCTATAGATATGAAACAACTATTCGAAGACGAGCTGCCCAAAATTCAAGTTAATGTTGCAAAAAAAAAACCCTAAATTTATTTCTTAGAAATTAATAATATTTGTATTTTTAGGAATGTACGCGCGTCATTGATATAATGGCAAAGTATGTAATAAATCTCATATTTCATACTTTGCCTAAAAACGTCCGGCATTCTATACAATGCCTAGGCATTCAATAGAATGCCGTCATTTTACACTTTGCCGGTAATATACATAAATAAATATGTTATAAATATTGTTGAGTGACTTCAAAAAAAATTGTATAAGATTGTGCGTATATATATCAATGTTTCCGCTTTTTTTTCTCGTATCTATCCCATTTTAATATCATATTTGATCAAAGAAAAATATTATTGCAAAATTTTTGGATGCAAACACATGTATTAAATTTTCTTTTCCTACAAGAGCGAATATATATTTCCGTATTGTGAAATTCTTGTGTTCTATGAAATATATACGTGTTTAATTGAGTAATAAATTTTTGTAATCACAACAGCTTGTATTAAAATATTATGAAAGACCTATTTTTATTCTTAAAGTAGTTGAGCAAATTATATAAAGCATTAATTTGCTTTCAATGTAGTATTTTTAAAAGATAAATATTTATATCGTACAATATCTGGCGTGTTACGTAACTTTTAACACAAATAATAAGCTCGAAATTAACGGGTGAGCGCTATACGACGGGTATAAAAATGAGAACTTTAAAAAAAAAAAAAGACGAGCATTGAAAAAAAATTAGATATCTACATATACCGAAATACTGTTTCTTTAAAAGAAATGACATTCCTTATGAACTTAAAGAGGATTGTTGTTCTCTACTATTTTTTTTTTCTTTCTAAAACTAGGAATAATACCTTGAATGAATGACTTCAAAACATAACAGCTTTGAGAACGTACATCTCAGGTTTCTTCGTAAAAAGAAGGATGCGTGTTATACAGTGAAAAAACCTAAATTAAAAATTTCAGCTTGAAAATATAGGTACGCGTTATATGGTGGATTTTATGATATTTAAAAAATATATATTTCTATACTTCAAATTATAGCAGGGAACACATTTTTCAATATAATATATAGCTGTATGATATTACTAATCTTCTTAGTCAGGTAACAACTTAGACTAAGACCATAAGAACATATATCAAAACGTATCATTACAGTTAAAGAAGCTTCTGTGATGCTTTTGATTTGGCCACCATGTTTAGACTGAGTACTTAATTTTTTTTTTATATCCGGCTTTAATGTTTGTAATTATATATGACTGTTCTTTATATGCGCGTAAATAAAAAAAAAATAATAAAAAGCTAGGGGGATCGGAAAAAATCCCCCCCCCCAGAATTTTCAAAAATGTTAGGGGTTTGTGATGTAAGGCTGATACATAAAGGGAGACAGCGGCGATCGAAAGTTTAAAAACCACTGCCGTGGAACAACTTTTCTGCAAAGGTGGATTCCGATTAATCATGTTTCCCCTCCTCATAAACACATTATAGGAAAAATCATAATGGTTTAATGTCTTGTAATAGAAGTTTCGAAATCCATTAAAGAAACTAAAGCTCGATCTCCTCCGCAATCATTTTGACGCATGCGTCTACATATGTAGGCTTACCATACGTTCGGGATTAGCCAGGGAAGTCCTGGACTTTTAGAGCTTTCCGAATTACGAAAATGTCCGGGCTTTTGAAAATTTTACGACCGGGGAGGATTTTTTTAAAATTTTATACCTATATGCTTGACATCTCGTTTTTTAAACATTCTCTTAGGGTTCTGTATACAGTCGACTCTCGATAATTCAAACCTTCGATAGTACGAACCTCTCGCTAATTCGAAGTATATGCTCAAGCCCTAGAAAAACTCTTGATATTTCGAACTAAAACAATACGTTTGGTACACTCAATATTTCGAAGTAAAATCTGTGTCAGACTAGAATATAACACGCTATAACTCGAAATTATCTAATGAAACTCTCGACAATTCAAACGCTCACTATCATGTAGAGTCCTGTAGCAAACAGGTTGGAGCTTAAATGTTTTGTGTTGTATTGTCTCTGCTGTCTCCCCTGCAACATGGCCCTTTTGATGACCATCGGAGTAGATTGACTCCGATAACTCTGACAGAAGTCCAAGTGTGTCACTAAACAAACTATGCAACTTTTCCCTTCAAAATCATGTTGATGCGGACATTTATCAAGCTTCATTTATTCTAGAAAAATCCATTGACAAATTTTGATTGAATGCCATAAAATAAAAAAAGATAACAGATTTTTTCACAGAAAAATTAATTATGTACAGTTTGTATTCTTTTATAGTTTTTAATACGTAAATGTATTCTTTTAATACAGGGCGGTTTAATTTCTGTATACTATTTAAACTGTATAATATGCACTTTTTACAAATACTTTCAAATAATTTTATACACATGTACACAATTGTTGTTTTATTATATAGTTTTAAATTTAAAAGTGTTCGAAAAAAATTTCTTTTCGTGTATTTTGAGAGTTTTTTTTTTACCCTCTTGATAATTCAAACTCTTGATAATTCGAACTCTTGATAATTCGAAGCTTTTCCTTGGTCCCTTCAACTTCGTATTATGGAGAGTCGATTGTATTTACTAATGTACATCTGATATTAGAAGATAATTTTACTACAGCAAAAGAAGTATTTCAAACATATTTTGAATCAATTAGTCGCTTCAGGAAAGAGAAGTTAACACATTTCTTCCAACTTCTACCAAAGGATATATATATATATATATATATATATATATATATTATATATATATATATATATATATATATATATATATATATATAATTGAGCATTCTAAAAAGAAAATAATTATACTCAGGAGCAAAAAAATTCTTTACAAGCATACACAATTTTTATAATTTTTGTATCCAATGCTTAGAGTTATCTGACGAACAAATTTTGATAAATTAGGAAATTTGATAAATTTACGAATTCAGTTTGCTTGGTTTGATTCTGAAGAAAGTACGCACATTGTTATCGAAATTATAAATGATTCCTTAAATTTTGTGGAACTATTTGATGAACGTATAATGTTGAACAAGTGTTTCAAATTCAAAATATAGATTTTATTTCAAGCTCTGAAAGGTACATGATTGAGGTAAGCGGAAAGGGCAAGTCTTAAGAATTTTCAACATATTGATATTTCATGTTGCAATATTTCTAAAATAATTGAGTTTGTTATATCTTTGCCTGGGAGATCCGCTCCAATTGAGAGAGATCTTCAAAAACGCGGAACATTTGGTCTTCAGAAAAGGTTAAATTTTGAGAATCTACTGTTAAACATCTCCTAAATTTTAAAATTATTTCAGAACTTTCTTGTGCTATATACAATAGAACGTCGTTTATCCGAACGTTTATTATCCGGAGCGTCAAATATCCGAACCAAAGTCGGGATACGTTTTCAAACAGTGCAGTGCTCAACAGTTGTTTCATGTGAGACCAAAAGTGACGGGAAACCCCCAGGGTGAGGGATATTTGGGGAATTTCAACTGTGTGATTTGGTAAACATTTGCGCGGAATATTAGGTCAGTTTGTTTCCAAGTGAGGGGGTGTATATGTGCTCTTTTGTTGAGTTTTGTTGATGTAGAAACCTGGATGGCATGCGATGAAGACGATTGTGGATTTCAAATGTTAAATGATGACGAAATTGTGACTTCCGAGTAAGAGGGATCCGACCCAGTCGACGATGAAACGGATGAAGACGAGGACAACAACAACGAAAGTAGCAAGGGTCCATCAAATTCTGACGCGTTTTTCTTCGTCAGAGACAGCTACGGAGTGGTACGAACAACAATCAGAGTGCTGTCCTACTCAACTACTGCTGCTCAAGCGAATCAGAAACCTTGCAGTGAAAAAACGAAGGTGAATAATGGTACAGCGAAAAATAAGTGATTATTTTCCACAATCATGGTAAAATTGCGACATTTTGCACCTATTTTGCTTTTTCTTCAAGCACGTTTCCCGCAAGTGATGATTTTCAACATTTGTATAGTGTCCAGTATTATATACTGTACGGATCGCATTCGGTTTTCGATTATCCGAACAATCGCACATCCGAATGATGTTCAGTCCCAACTGATTCGGATACACGACGTTCTACTGTATAGTAAAATATGTTTAACGCGCGAAAACTCTTAAGACGAAATATTGGTTAGCACGAAATAATACAACGGTCCCGACAAAATACTATGTTTTTTTTTTTTATTGTTATGAATTGTTTTCTCTTAACACGAAAAGATTTCCCTTCTGAGAATGAACAAAATATAGAAAACACCAGACACTTGATGAAATGTTTGAGAAGGTTTCTGTATTATTAGACTGTCCTACCGTATCATCGGAAGAATTCATTGCTGAAGATGATGATAATGAGTGTACAGCTCCAATGATGACAGACAAAATCATTTTGGAGTTTGTTCAAAGCTCAAAAATATTGATGCAGATTCCAAAGACGAAAATAAAATGAATAATGCAGCTCCTGTTCTCACGTCATCCAAAAGGAGGGACAGGAGTATGCGTAGTTGTTTAGACGCACATTCTAATGGTGAAACGAATAACAAAATGGACGACATCGAACAATTTGTTGACAATTTGATCCTAAAAAGGACAATACAAAGAAAAACATCAGATTGTATCTAAAAACTCAATAAATATTTTTAAAAAATAAAAAACTTGAAAATTTTGTATTATAAATTTTATTAATTTCTTGTGAATGTTTTCCCTCCCCATTGATTTCTATTAAATACATGCATTTGTACACATCTGTGTAAATAAAATGTACTCTAATAAACTTAATTTTCTTGAATAGATGTTTTCTTTTTGCAATATCCTTTAACACGAAAAAATATTCCAGTCCCCCTAAGTTTCATGTTAAGCGATTTTCACTATATTTATATGCCCAATTAACAGCATTGGGTAGAGTTGCAAAAGATGTATTGCACAAATACAATATAAAACTTTTTGTTCTTCTCTGGAATGGTATATGAGTTCTTATCTATGGCATATGGCATATGAGTTCTGTACGCATGATTTATTGAAAGCATCATTTGGGAAACGGGATAATTTAGTTACTCAACTACTGTTACATGCTTCAAATGCTTTCACGCATGGAAACAGCAAACCTTTTCACGATCCGTTTCACGGCAATTTATATGCTCTTTGGCGCATAACTTTCCTTAAGCACTCTTAGAAATAAGCTAATTCTCTAGAAGAGAGTTCTTCCTAAGTTTCGAAGATCTTGTAATAAAAATGGCGGCTTTTTAGTTACTTTAGAAAAATGTTCCTTGGATCATATCTTATTTCGTTTTCGGGTTTTCTGTTTATGTGCAAATTAAGATAAAGTACCTGCTAAAACAATTCGAAACATAATTGGGGACACAGTACTATTCAATTGACATCAAATAAAATCTTTTTAGCCTAAATTATTTTTTATATATTTTTGTGTCTATAATCTTACAAAATTTGAAAGATCCAAGTTAAAAACCCAGACTTGTGGTAACCTTCCTGTTCGTTTTAAATCAAATCCAAACACAAATAAAAACTTAAAACTGATTTATCTTAGAAAGAAAATAATCTTTGTTTTTCTTCATTTCAAATCTTATTTTTTTCTCCCTATAATGCCAAATACTTTGATATTTTTTTCCTACTTATTTTCTATTAGTACCTACATGTAACAAAAGTTGGTATGCATTTTTGAATCAAAGCGATACTTATTTGTTTAAAAATAGTTGAGTTTAGAATTTATACACATTTAGAATTTTTATAATATTACATACATAAAGATTTTTCAGGAAATTTTCAATATATATTCATAAAAAAGCATTTTACGAATTTCACAATCATGTTATCACAAAACCCATTACTACTTTTGTTATGGGTTTGATTTACTACTTCTAAATCAAATTTCATGTGTGTGCATTAGTTATATAGGGGAAGAAGCGTTTTAAAATTTCTTTATGAATATAATTTAAAAAAAATTGAATGGGCTTTTTTTTTGTGGTATTTTGATCACAAAAACTGTTTTACATATTGCATATATACGGGAGCAGAAAAAAATGAATACCATTAGATCAAACATTTTATAAATCGTACCACGTCCTCTTAATTGTTTTATACAAAATTCTGTAAAGAACATTTTTTGTCACCAAGGCACCGTTATATTTTGTAAATTTTTTTTATTGGGAGCATTAATAACCCCGTGCACCACAAAGTATCACGCGAAGGCTAACATAGAAGTAAGCGCGAAGCATCACAAAGGAAGGAAGGATTACAACACAAACTTCCATGCCTTCTCCGGTATTCGAACCCAGGCACTACGGCACCGCAGTCAGCGTCACTAATCACTATACCGGATGGGCGGCAAGGGACAGTTATTAAAAAAAAGGAATAAAGCATTAAAAAGAAAAATTTCATTAGAATAAACGTACTTTGTAAATTAAATTCATTAATGGATTGGCATGGATTATAACACAAATAAAATTAAAAGGTAATTTGTGCTGGGAGTTGGCTAATGTTCTAAACTCATGTGACGTAATAGTAACAGTATAAATACAATCACGTGTTTTCAGTCAATCAATTCATGTACTTCGATGTTGCCAACTTTTGATTTTTAAACAGAAACTTTCTTTCAAAAAGTACATATTTAATGATGATGATGATGTGCCCATGACGGAGCCAAATCAGACAGTACCACGGGCTCAAGTAAGTACATATAGGTCAACAAGAAAAACCTGACATAGGTAAAAGAAATACACTAGATTTTAAATTATACAGATAAAACAAGATATTTTTTTTATTTTGAAAAACTTGTTGAAGAATCTTAATATTTAAATATCTACCTAATCATCAAATTTGAAATTGTATTTGCATGTTGCAAGTAGAGCAACAAGTGCAAGATTAATGTCATTTTTGAATTGAATGGAGAACACATGATTGCATTTATCACGTGGCTGGCATGAATTTAGCCCAATTATATTGGTAGTTAAAACAATAGGTCTCATGGTGGCTAAAAGTATTTAATTTCTGATATGACTCGTTTCTATACGTTAAAGGTTTTAGCTGCCATTTAAATTTTAAAAAAGAGCAATTTTCTTTAATTCAATCATCTTTCCTTCTAATTGTAATTGTCAATATGAAAAGTCCATGCGTGAAATCGGACATAAAGATATGAAAGACAGGAATTGTACTATAAAAACTTGTGGTTATTAACCTCATTCTGTACACTCAATTAGCTTTGAACATAAGTTTTAACAGAGAGAGGCCATTACGATATGCAACTGGAACAAAAATATTTATAGTCGCTAAAGATAACTATAATTGATTTAAAAAACGAAATTAATATATTGTCAGATATTTGGGGACAACATATGTAGGTCATACTGAAACACGAAACTACACATCTACAAATGCATGAAGATTTATGTTGTCCAAGAAAAGCTATTTAAATGACAGGCACTTTTTTCAGTAGAGAATGAGTAGTTACTTGTCATGAGTACTTCAGTGGAAAAAAGAAACTTAATATCAGTATCTAAGTAGTTCGAGATATACAAATAGTTCAGCGCACGCGCGCAGAATATATTCTTGAATTAAGTAATATATATAGATTATTCAAGCATTATATATATAGAAGCTAATGTAGTATTCAGAATTCATTGTTTGTAGCGTAACATACAGAATCCTTCATAGAATATGCTGAAATTTGTTACAAAATTACGGTCATATTATGAGATATTTCATTTTTATTATGAAGTTGACTCTTAAAATTTTTGGGGATTGATATAAATTCGTATATAAGATTGAGTATGATTTTGGCTGACACAGTGCCGATAAAAATGTGAGCAAAATCCTAGAAAATTATGGAAAGAAATTGTTGAAATAAAATAGATTTTTAAAATAGTTATGCTGTTATTTTAATCTGTTTCTCAATATATTTGAATTACCTTCTGCAAAATATAAATTCTTCTTTTCGGCATGCAGAGAAAAAAGGTAGACACAAACTAGTTCGATACAATATAAAATTTCTTATTACATACATTTGAAACTTCCCTGCTTCTAGTCTTCCAATGATTCGCAATTTTATTCAATTTTCCAAGAAGTGGTGGTTACTGAAAACGCGTTTGAAAGTCGTCAAGGTGTGTGAACGCTTGAATGCCTTGACGAGGCGCGAAAAGGGGCATGTACGCTAATAAGGCATATCTCTCATAATGCATTGCCCCTAACCATGTGCATATTTACGTAATAGACATTACAAATTTGCATCTTTGTTTGGAGGCATTGTATCAACCTTTCGTTCACTACCTTTCAAAGAACTCGATTATATACGTAAATTTTCTTAATTTTGAACACCAAAGTAATTAAAATGGTATATTCAATTGTGAAATATATCCTCACATAAGTTTGTTACAGAGTTATTGACAAGTATTACCCAATGAATTTTCATTTAATTTATTAATGTATCTGACAGTGGAAGATATCCATTCGTATAAAATCTATAACTGAAACAACTTCTTTTAAATCTCATTAATTATTGGTTTTAGCTTCTGTTCGCAATGAACTTAACAGTTCTTACCGCGGATAATAACTTTATATCTTACTTATAATATAATTTCCTGAATAACATTTGGTGTTATTTCTCAGACGAATAGCTTTTTAAAATTTTATGAGAAACATGTCTGCAAGAAAATGTAAGAGAAATGCAATTTAAATTCTCTTGATTTATTCCGAAAATGAGAAGGGCTTAGACCTTTTTAAGCGTACGTTTCTATGTTAACATTTTCTAGAACTTCACGAATTATGAGAAAAGAGGAATATAACTTTACGAATTCAAAATATATTCTTTAACTTTTTCCGCCTCTATACCATAATTATTTCTCTGTATTATAAGAGCAAAGATGAAAGAGGACTAAAAGGTATGAATAAACGTGTTTTATGAGTTACATAACATTTTATGTAGTTGTAGATTCTCAGAAATCATTGACATTTTATCAAAATAAAGTTGATTTATCATTTTAATATAAGTTTCATTTTAATTACTATTTTATCTTAAAAATATGTATATTATATGTATTATTATTATTTTTTGCATATTATACATATATGTATTAAATATATAATAAAATATATATTGAATTATTATACTTCATTCATATTTTCTATAATTTGTTATTATTAAAAGTGGTGTAAGCAAGTTAACTCTCGAATAAGAGTAGGCACATATCTGCATAGTGTATCTCTAGTTGAACGTATGTATTGCTCTATAATAATATTTAATAAGTTAACTAGATATAAAGAGTTTTTTTTAAAAATATCAGATTTTATATTGAACTTACTTAACTTTTGAAATTGATTGATGATGAGGATGTCGCATCCATGACGAGACCAAATCAGACAGTACCATGGGCCCAGATGACTGTTCTGGCAATCTGTTCAATCTTGACCACATAGAGGTTTGTTGACGAGAAAA
The DNA here is from genome assembly GCA_019973975.1 of Trichonephila clavata. Lineage (NCBI taxonomy): Eukaryota > Metazoa > Arthropoda > Arachnida > Araneae > Nephilidae > Trichonephila > Trichonephila clavata. The sequence continues at coordinate 81,040 of BMAO01027594.1, read as the reverse complement.
TGATCCTTATTTCTTGTAGAGCAGCAAGAATAGCTGGACAGTCAAAAATATGAGCAGGTCTAAACATTTATAACAATTCCTATAAGTTCTTCTACCGTCCCTATCAAACTTCATTCATCTGTGATGACCTGTGCTTTGCCTTGCAGTAGTCTTTGTTATAAGGCGGTCTCCACCTATATTACAGATTTGATGCTGTACAGGAATTGACTTCTCTCTCATTTTGAAATTTGTGACAGCATTTGCGTGAAAAAAGTAACGTTGGCAAAGTTGTCATTATTAAGATTTCTAGCTTCTTTCGCAAGTTTATCAGCATTTTCATTTCCTGTAATGTCAACATGTGCAGGTAACCATTGGAGGAAGCAGACTTAAGCTAACTCCTGTAATCTAAACAGGCGAGAGTAAATCTCTTCAGTAATCATTTGAAATTGATTTAATCCCCCCAAAACTCAAAATATCAGTGAAAAGTGTTTTTACGGAGTGTTTTAAAACTAGTTCGTCACTGTTTTCGAAAAATAATTTATTGCATTCATTATTTTAGGTACTATAGTAGGCTCTCACGCTCTTTAGTACTATAGTAGGCTCTTTATTCTCACGAGTTTAAAATATTAATTAATGAAATGAATAAATTTTTTTAAAGAAGTTTATATTAATTTAAATTTTGTTCGCTTTTTTAATATTACTAATCATATTATATTTCAAGGTACTGGACTATGCTCGGGACAAGTTTTTGAGCGAAAAGAAAAGTATAAATAATTATCTTTATTTGATAGTTGTAAGACTTTCGATTAAAAACTAAATTAACTTGTGTTCTCCTTAAAAAATAATTTCGTAAAAATTGTGAAAAAAAGCAATTTTTTTTGAGTTAAAATGCTGAAAAATTAAAGTCTTTGAAAAAAACTCGTGCATAAAACATAAAGATTTTAAAAAGAAAATTTTACATCCATGTAAAGAGTTGATTTTTGTTCAGAGTGTGAATCTCTCAGGATTTTTTTAATGTATTCAAATTACATATAAATATTTTCAAAAAAGTTGTTTTTATTTCTATTGGGACTGTGGGTGGGTGTTTTACCATTGCAAACCTAGTACATTCCCCGGAAGCTGGTATCTCTTTTTTAGCGGCGGATGCCTATTGCCGCAGGTAATTTTGACCGGTACCTCCAGAGGGGAGGTACCGGATCTCTGGCGATGCGAAACCGTACTTATAATTTTAATTTTGCCGAGAGCACCCAAGCCAAACAGACACTTTATGGATCTTTTACAAGCCGTATAATCATACGACATGACCGTTGTAGATTTTCTGCATCATGAAAATCCACCGACTTGGGCCGTGGTCGAAATCGCAACCTTAGGTGCAGAAGGCCAGCGACAAACCAACCACGCCACCCAGCCGGCATGAGGTCGTATACCACAATATATCACTTCTCTTTCTATACTATCTTCGTTTAATGTGTGTGTGAAATATGCAAATTCCGAATATATATTTTCATGGTGAAACATGTCTTAATTTCCTCATTATTAAGTGTGCAATATATATATATATATATATATATATATATATATATATATATTGTGTGTGTTATAATTTAGAACAGTGATTCTCAAACTTTCAGTATTTGCGACCCAATTTACAATCATAATTTTCATCGCGCCCCCTTCCATAAAATAATTATGTAATGAATTCAATAATAATATACTTTGGTGCTAAACCTACAATACGATTTTAATTATAAACCGTACAAATTATCAAGATAAGTATTAGCTTTTGTATACAATTTTATACATGACAAACCCATGGGGGCACTGGTAATTATTAAACTTGTTCTTAACTTAGTATTAAATTAATTATCAAATACATAGTGCAGTACTGATACGAGTAAATTTATAAGTCCATTATATCAGTGTAAATGTGTATTTTATTTTTTTAATATCAAATGTATTTGTTTTTTGCGTCCTTTCGGTAAATTAATAATTTTTTAAAAATAATCTTTTGTTTTTGACATTACGATATGCTTGCCCCCCCCCCTTCCACGTAGGGTTATCACGCCTTCCTAGGGAGGTGCACCCCACAGTTTGAGAAACGCTGATTTAGAAGAAACATGCAGTTTTTTTTTCACTGGAGTATGTTATATCAAAGCTCTGTCTAGTATTATAGTACGGGAAACGAAGTAGAGTAACAGATATATGTAGAGAGGTAATTTCCAATCGATGTACCAAGAAAATTTTAAGTCATTATATATATATATATATATATATATATATATATATATATATATATATATATATATATATATAGTTCATTTTTTTTACTTAAGTCTAAAGCACATAATTAAAATTCAACCTTTTTTAAGTGTATTATAAACTTTTGTTTTAAATAAAAAGAATAAATATTTTTACGCAGTAACAATATGTAGACCACAGAAAAAACATAGCGCACAATACTGATTTATTTATTCTCACTTGTTTGCTTGCAATTTGAATGCATTAATTAAGTTTTTAGCTATCTCATCTTTTTATTTCAAATATTTCCTGCTTGTATTAGTAGAAATAAACAAACAAAAAAAACTTATAAAAAAAAATCTTTTGTTAAATCATTATTATGTACCGCGTATAATGTTATTAGCTGCAAGTGAACGATGGATTAAAAAAAAGTTTAAAAGTATATTATAGGGAGGGGGCTATAGACCGCTTTAAGCAGACATCACTGTGATAATAAGAAATATGGTGTGAACTTTTCCCGCTAAAAATCAGAATATAAATTAATATTAGAGAAGAGTTTTTTCTACCTGAAGAAAAAATCAGGTCCAATTCTCTAGCATGGGAGGAGGGGTGGTGCAAGATATTCCTAAGCCAATTTAAACTTACATTCTCAAAAACTCCCCAAAACATTATTTATAAAAGAAAAGTTACTAATATATTATTAGTAACCTGAGGGTAAAATCCACTTCGTTATATATTCCTGACAAGACTAAGCTACAAACCTAAAGGCGAATATTTCAGGGTTGGGTATAAGACGAGGTTTGCTCCACCCCCCTTGCAACTCTGACAGACCCTCCCATCGTTCCGTGATAGATCCTCCAAATTAATGAAGATAGCACCCTACTTTCTGGTCTCTTTCCCGATGAAACTGTCTGGGTGCTCGTCTATTCTGCAGCCAGATATGATAAATCATTTTATTGATTGCCGCTCGCCTAAGTGGAAGAGGTGACTTAAAAAGAGCGCAAGAGTCGGCGCTTCTTTTTAAGGAAAAAAGTGATTTTTTTTCTTCATTGCTCTTTTATTGTTTGGGAATATAAGGATAAAGTTGGCTTAAATGGGGCGGTTTTGGCTTTCTTTCTACATGAAAAGAATGGATTTTTCCACTTTTTTTTTTGGCGAGAACCGGAGAGAGTTTGGGAAGTGTTTTTGATCAGCTGAGGTTATGTTTATTTTAATGTAAGCCGAAGATAAAGAAAGTGTTTTCTATGCCTCTATAGATTATTTTATGCGCTAATAAATAGGTACTGAATACCCGGAATTGATACATAAGAAGAAATTTGAATTTCTGTGAATATTCTGTTTTAATTTATAATTTTAATTAATGTATGGTTAGAATTACATGCGATATCCTTATATAAGTGTAATTATTACTTGATTGTACCCCAATAATGTATGTGATGTATAAATATGTATTTTTAACCCTTAATAAGGAAGTGGGAAGTATACTTTATACCAACTTTATTAATTTTTAAATGTCTATGAGAAGCTGCACTGGTGTTCAAAGTTAAGAGAATTTTTAGGTTTTGTCGAGATTATATCTCTTGAACTACTGGATAGATTTTAATATGGTATGAATATGGGGCTGATATAATGCAAAAAAATAATCATTCGACAGTTAAAATACACAAGCATGATCACGCGTAACACTAATTGAAGTCGGAATGTATGAAACAGCAGATGCAGAATATAAAAAAAAAAAATGGTTAGTAGGGGGATATGGTCCCCTCTTTCAGATAAATAGGCTACACACCGTGATTATATACCAGAAATAAGGGAATTTATATACGAGTTTCTGTGGCAGTTAATCCCACTCATTCTGCAAATGTATTTTCATGTCTCTGGAGTTATGAGTTTCAATTGCCCTTCCCAGAACATCCCAAGAATGCTCTATACGAATGAGGTCTGGAGATCTGACTGGCCAATCAATTCGGCGAATATCCTTACTCTACAGAAATCCATTGACCCGATGAGCTCTATGTGCCTCGCGTTGTCATCCATTAAAATAAAATCAGAGTCAACTATACCCGTGAAAAGGCGAACGTAAGGCTGCAAGACCTCATCCCTATACCTCACAGCAGTAGTCATAGTGCCTCTTGCAAAAGACATGACATGTGTGCGGACATCTAAAGTAATACTTGCCCTAACCATGAAGCCTCCGCTTTTGTAATGGTCGATTTCTTGGACATTGGAGGGCAGGTAGCGGGTGTCTCGTTCTCTTAAATATATTATCACCCTACCCCCTATTAACAAATTTCTTTTTGTTATATTCTACAACTGCTATTTCATACCTTCCGACTGACTTCAATGAGTGTTATGCACAATATCACGTGTGTATTTTAACTGTTGAATGATTATTTTTTGCGTTATACCCGCCCTATATACATACCAAATTTTATTAAAATCTGTCCAGTAGTCTTAGAGATAATCGACCAAATATAAAAATTCTCTTAATTTTGGATACCAGTATATTTTTCCACCTATGGTTTATGGTGCTAGCCCTTCTGCTAGCACGACAACTGATATCTAAATTTTCCAAGTCGCAAGTGGAAAGGATGATCTGTAAATTTCTTAAGTAGTAAAAAAACTACTAAAAAGCACCCTTTTCTACAAACTACCCTATCACGTTAACAAGAGGACTTTGATTCTTAACAGATTTTGCATGTCTCTCTCTACAAGGCAGGTCTGCAGTGGCACAAGAGCTCGAATTCATAGCACGTGACATCGAAGTGCAACTTTAAAAAGCAATCAATCAATCAAGCTGGTTATTTTAAATTAATTACTGATCTCTAAAAATCTAGGTTTAATATAATCCAAACTTGTAAAAGTTAAGTAATTAATTTTCCCTATAATGGTTATTTGGAACCACGGTCAAATGTCGAGAAGGTCCTTATAACTTTTCAAAACTAAACAATAAAAATTGCATTTATATAAACTTAGTCACTTATAAACTCAACATCAATGTGCTTGCAACAAAAATTTTGTTCTCGCTCATAGAATTAAAAACTCGATTCATTTTGAAAGTTTGAATAGTAAAATATGTATATGTAAAAATATTAACTAAGAATTTTAGAGGTAAGGGATTTCAATTTGAGCTTAACTCTTTTATCATTTAATTTCATTGCTTTAAAAAGCATTTTAATTACAGGTTACTCATTTCACATATACTTCTTTCACTAATGGATGTCGAATGTTTTGATAAAAAGAAAACAATTGATTGGAATTTAGAAGTTTTTGTGACTAAGTGTAGCAAATTTTTCCATATTATATATTTCATAAAGGCATTATTATATTATTTAATTCGTTAAATATAATGGAAGCTTAAGCACAAAAATTCGCTTTTGGAATAATGATTTATTATTTCTTTTCTCGTAATATTTTCAAAAAATTACTTTAAGAACCCTACATACGGTTTTTTTTTTAATATTTAACCTTAAAAACAATGGCAACTCTAAAAACACATTAAAAATTTACCATAAAGTAACTCAAATTTTAGAGTCTGAACAACAAAAATAATAACAAATAAAATGCCTAAAAGTATCAGAAAGACGAAAGCACATCAATTTATTAAATTCCCAATTAGTAAAATTGATTGCTTTTTTTAAAAAATAAAAATGCACGTGATAAAGAAGAAAAGCAAACGGGAAAACAAGTGAGTAAATAGAATTAATTCCATTCCCAGTAAAATTTAATTTATTACGCGACTCAAGAAGATAATACTGTTATGGTTGTTTTCATCCAAAGTGAAAAAATGTTCTGGATTGAAACAATTTCTCGATGGAAAATTTATTCGATGTTCATATTATATTTTCTGACTTCATTATCTTACATAGAATATTACATTTTATGTAATATTCTATTCACATAAAATGCTTGAAGTATACATATTTTTCCCATTAAAAATTGCACTTGACATATCGGTTTTCCAATACATTAACATGAAATGCAATTTAGGCTTAATGTGTTAGAACGAGAGAAAAATGGCGTATTAAAGTTTAAAGGCTAATTTCGAAGGATGAATAAATCGATGAATTATTGATAATAACTATACAAATTTATGAAAATATATAGAGATTTTCTACTTTGGGAATATGTTTTTAGAATCGGGATATTTGGGAAAATACAGTTTAAAAAAAAGAATAATAATCACTTAGCAATGATTAATTATCATTAAAAGGCTCCACTTTTAGTAACAACACAATAAACATTTATTGTTTCTCGAATAGTTAAATACAGTGCTCCTTTTATTAAAACAATTCTCTCATTGAGAGATTAACGGACAATTATTAAAATTAACATTAACAATTATTTCCTATAATGCATTTATTCCGCTCTTACAGTTTAAAAAAAATTCTGCAACTTTCCACATTCCATTGCACATTAAATTCCCAACCACAAATTATATAGAAGTGTTCTCGCAGTGAAATATTCTAAATGGTGAAGGAGCGCTTCAGCATTCTACTCTAAAGATACTTTTACTTTCAGAAAAACCCTCTTCGACTTTTAGAATAATTCTACCTTCATCATCCCGCCTAATTAGGGAAGGGGGAAGAAACTGGAATACCCCCTCCTCTCCAGCTGGGAGGGACGTATGACTGATCACAAGGGGATGATGGTGCATCCTTATCGTCTGTGACATCGCTGCGGTCAAGGGTCGACGGCCTCGGCTTCCCCGTTACACCCCTCGTTCTCTTTTTGCTGACCCCCCTTCCTCCTCCCGGCCAATGAGAAGAACACGACTGGCCAGACGGGTAACTTCCACTGTAGGTAAAGGGGTGTACAGAGAACATTTTTTTTCATGCCTTTATTTTATTCCTTTTCAACCCCATAGTTTAAGAAAGGGAGGGTGGTGTGAAATAAAATACTCGAGAAATAGAACAGTAGTGAGTGGTTTACATGATAGAGTAAGTACTGTCTTCCCTTTTCAGTTCTGGAATGCCATCTTGGAAATGTTGAGGGGATGGAAAATTTTCTCAATTCTTTCGTCACTGGAAGTTTCATGTTATCTACTTTAAAAGGAATTAAAAATAAAAAAGAAAGAAATGCCTACTATATAAATGTTACACTAAATTCATCTAATGCTAGAATTAATAACTGAAAATTGTGAAATATCAAACATTGTCATATTTATCAGGCCTTTTAGGAAAGAGAGTATCTTGACTTATATAAAGCTCAGATGCAAGAAATTGTAAAAACATTTTTAGATTCAAATTTTTTATCAGGTACATTATTTAGTTTAGTTGCTCACTATACCAGTCTCTCTTGGAAAAATATAATACTGCAACAATACAGATTTTATTAGGGATTCTTATTCACATATACAGAGTGATCAAAATAACAAAGGAAATTAACAATTACAAGAATCAGAAACTCCAAAAATATTGCTAAAGATGTATATTTTTTAAACATGCCTTCAAATATCGAAACGAATGAAAATTTTAATACTGTTTTGCTGTATATAATAATTTTAAAAAGGCTTTTTAATCTTAAATTAAGTCAGTGCTTCTCAAACTCTCAATATTTGTGACCCAATATTAAATCATAATTTTCATTGAGCTCCCCCCTCCCCATACAATAACAATGTATTGAATTCAATAATAATATACTTTGACGCTAAAGCTACTACAGTCGACTCTCGATAATTCGAAGTTGGAGGAACCAATGAAAAACTTCGAAATATCCAGATTTCGAATTATCGAGAGGGTAGAAAAAATTCCCAAAATACACGAAGAAAATTTTTCTTTCTAACACATTTAAATTTGAAACTATGTAATAAAACTGCAATTGTGCATATGTATAAAATTATTTTAAAGTATTTTTAAAAAAGTACATATTATACAATATAAATATTTTGCAGAAGTTAAAAGTCCTGTATTAAAAGAATACATTCATACACAATCCTACACGCATCTCTTCTTCACAATAGCGGAGCATCCTTTCTAAACACATGTGTAGCAAGTTCATGTGTTAAACGAAAGAAATGCACGCAGACAACAGGTGCGGTTGGTCTATTGTCCACTTAAAGAAGGAAAGCAATAAAAGTGTATTTTTGCCTGATGAACCAGAAAACACTAAGAAGGGGTAGCAGATAGATGGTCGATAAAGAAACTACGTTACAGGAGGGACACACAGAGGCAATACAACACAAAACTTGTACGCTCCAACCTGTTTGCTACAGGACTGTACAGGATAGTGAGTGTTCGAATTGTTGAGAGCTTTATAAGATAACTTCGAGTTATTGTGTGTTGTAGTCTAGCCAGCCACAGATTTTGCTTCGAATTATTGAGTGTACTCAAGCGTATTGTTTTAGTTCGAAATATCAAGAGTTTTTCTAGGGACTGAGCATATACTTCGAATTATCAAGAGGTTCGTATTATCGAAAGTTTGAATTATCGAGAGTCTACTGTATACAATTTTAACATCTTAATTGCCACCGGCGTATTTCAACGTCTCATACTCAGTCAGTGCGTTAATTGTCCCGGACATATATATACGTCTTTCCGAAGTACGATCTTTTCTATGCTCTATTATCCATGAAACTATTCCGAAGGCTTTGGAATGCAATAAAAGGACCTTGATAGACAGTTTGCGACAGAATTATTTATTTCAGAGAATTTGCTTATTTATTCCTCCCCCCCCCCGTCCCAATACACCACATACGCTCGCCTACGTGTTAAAAAACGATGCCGTTGGGGAGCGAATCGCGTAATTTTTAATCGGCATTTACGGGATTAATCATAAACCGTATAAATTATGAAGATAAGTGTTAATTTTTGTACATAATAAGAGCCCTGGCAATTATTAACCTTGTTCTTAACTTAGTATTCTTAACTTAGTTCTTAAATTAATTATAAAATGCATTGCGCAGTACTGATATATTTATAAGTATATTATAAGTGTAAATGTGTATTTTAATTTTTATTATGACAGAATATATTGTATTTGTTTATTTTGAGTAATTTAAGAATTTTTTTAAATAATCTTTTGTTTTTAACTTCCCAATACACTCGCACACCCCTTGTAGGGTTATCACGCCCCCTAGGGGAGCCCCCCCCCCCGACTTTGAGAAACGCTGAATTAAGTCTAAGAAAATACTTTTCAGTGAAGTCTGAAACAGTTTATACATCTTTGAATTTTCTTTAATTCTTCTTATTATTTCTTTAAAAGAGTCGTGAGTATTTATCAAATAATTCTGTTTATATTTCGTTTTAAACAGCTAAACTTGTATGTACACACCTTACTACAGTTAAATAGTTTTTATTAAATTTTGTCAGAGTGTTTCTTATATATAAAGGAAATGCAATGTAAAAAGTTAATTAAGTATTCTAGGAATAATTGGTTAGAGAAGGGTTCCAAAAAATTACGTGCATCGTCAATATTTTCCAAAAAATTTTTCGGTATTTTTCGTATTGAGACCTATTGCATAGATTGCTACAATTTTATTATTTTTTTAAGAAATCATGTTATACGTAAAATAAATCATTGATGCGAATGAATATCAGTTTAATACAAATTCTTTAAAATTTTTAACTATACACAGATCTTTTTTTCCTTAAAATTGCTTAAAATTCCTTGCCAATCAACAACTTTATTTTACAAGTTTCATTTTTTTATTTGTAAACAAATTAAAATTATTTTTTAATGCAACTTTACTTACATATTATACTTATTACATTTAGTATCTACCCATTTACATTAGAAGCAATGTTATAATTAAAAAAAATTTATAGATCTATTTACTATATGATGAATAACATTAAAACAAAAATTACTTAAAATTGTTACAATTAATTCATTTTAGGGAATTAATTAATATTTTATCTAAAATTGAGATTAAAAAATAATTAACCCCTAAATGTATTTAATATGTGTACATTCAGGGACGTCTTAAGACTTTTTGAGGCCCTGGGCCCCTATGCAAATATAGGCCCTTTCTGTGATCTTTAAAAGTGGATAATTTTTTCATGCATTGTCAAATACTCGTACAAATGGTAATTTAATACAAATAAATGTGCACAACTCACAGTCTCACAAACATAGACACAAACCAGTTCAACGGAAGGCCGCATTTCGACTAAATGAGTTGAATAATTTTTTATGGTATTGCGACTAGGCCTAGGCAGGACAACTGTCATCACATACTAATACAATCTTGTCACTTTTGCCAATTGATATGCTGTTTGAAATTCCCTGTTTTTCGGAGAATATGTACGGGAATAATATTTGATGATTAAAATTATCCGGATCATGATCTAATTAAGACTAAATCTAGAACTAAACGAGGCCCCACCAAGGAAGAGGCCCTGGGCCTAGTTGGCCCATGACTTAAGGCGTCTCTGAGTATGAGTACTTATTGCGTATATCGTGATTTTGCGTTCTTTCTCTTACAAAATACATTTGAATGTCTTATTTCGGTGATTTTTTTTCAGGAGAGAAGCAAGAAATTAGTTGAAATGACGAAACTAATAAATAAATTACAGTAATCCTCGACTTAGCTACCCTGACTACTACAAACGCCTTTTGTTTGAAAAAAAAAAAGAGTACAATTTATGAAATTGTTAATGTGACTGAAGAAGTGTCGATCTTACCAGGCACAAATAAATTTAGAAGTGGATATTGATGACGTTCAAGAACTTCTAGATTCCCACAGTCACGAGCTGACAACTGATGAGCAAGAGCAAAACACTGAACTTGTCTTTAAACCCAGTTCAGTCAGAAGATCGAATAACGGTTGGGAATTTGACACAAGGTCTCAGAGTTAAATTGAAGAAAGTGTTAAAATTTTTAGAAAATAAAGACTGCAACAATGCAGTGCCGGTTTATCCATTGGGCACTTGGGGGAGGGGAGGCCCAGGGGCCCAGAAAGGCCAGGATAAGCTGTACTTAACCCATATTTTTTGGTTATAAATTTCGATCCTCCAGTGCCAAAGGGGCCTGTAGGTCTTATGGACCCAGGGCCCGAAATGAGCTTAAATCGTCATTCAACGATGAGCGTATTTTTTCAAAAAACAAGGAATGAAAAAATTCTTAGCATACCAGAAAAAATTTTTTTGGGAGAAAAAAAAAAATCTTTGAGCCAGCAGATTACTTTGTTAGAATTTACAAAACCTTCTACTTCAAAATAATTACGTTTTACGAATTTGTATTTGTGTTATTAAGATTTTACTAAATTTTTTTTTCTAAATTATTATTTTATTCATTTTCGGCCCCAAATAAAAATAATTTATATGTATTTGTATGCGAAATTATACACCAGACTTACGAAATTACACCCTCCTATTGCGTAAGTTAGGGGTATTACTGTATGAGATTAGCATTGAAAAAGTAAGCAAAGCATGAAATACAATGTAGCGATCAACAGTGAGGTTTTCGAAAATCTCCTGCGGAGTTTATTTTTCGAAACTACGAAAAATTATTCAAAGAACGCATTACTGTATGATGCATTATTATTAATTAATGTTAAACTCTTCAATTTTTAACCTTACCAAATCATTTTCGCAAACGTATTTCTGAATCATTTTTAGTGCCTGAAAGGTTGTCACATACATATTATGATGGTGTATATTACGATCGTCTGAATTTTTTCATGTTTAATATTTTTTACATTAATTTCACCCATTCACTTTTTAATAGATCAAACATCTGGATTTTATAACATTTAAAACAGTTGATTTTCCGTAAAACATGTTTCTGCCGTTGCAGAATTTTTACTTAATAATAATTTTTCAAATTCAGTTTAAAATATCTATGCATTAGTTTCAAAAACCAAAGAATACTTCCATAAAAATTTAATTGCACATAAGAATTATTTTATGGTTTTTTTTAAAATAATGCAATGAAAATACTAGCAGTTACTAACTAATTATCTTAATGTATTTTTAATGCGTTTAATGAAATTTTTAATGCGCGCATCACAATGAATAGTTATGGAATTACAACATGCCACTAAACCAACCTACGGTAAAGTCCGGCGTATAACGTGCACTTTCAACGCATAAAATAAGACTGAAATTTACGGATGCACGTTATACTCCGGATACAGATATGACATCTTTAAAAATAAAAAAGTGATGAGCATAAAAAAATAAAACTTCCACGTAGATTGAAAATACAGTTTATTTAAAAGAAATGACATACCTTATGAACTTAAAGAGCTTTGGCTCTATATAGAAGTATACAGTTTTTTTTTAAAAAAAATTATGGGATGATGATGTCCTATCCTTGACGGGACCAAATCAAGCTGTACCATGGGCCAGATGGCTGTTTTGGCAATCTGTGCAATATTATCTACATAGAGGTTTGTTGACGAAAACAGGACCCATATTTTTTTGTACGGCAGCAAGGATAGTTGGACAGTCAAAAATATGAGTAGGTGTTAGCTCTGTATCTAAACAGTTATCACTATTCCTATAAGTTCTATCATCCCTATCAAACTTCATTCCTCTGTGATGACCTGTTCTTAGCCTATCAATAGTCTTTGTTATAAGGGGGTCTTTACTTATATTACAGAGTTGATGCTTGACAGGAATTGACTTTTCTCTCAATCTGAAATTTGTGTCATTATTAAGATTGCTAGCTTCTTTCGCTAGTTTATCCGCTTTTTAATTGCCTGTAATGTTAACATGTGCTGGCAACCATTGGAGGAAGAAGACTTTATCTAACTATTGTAATCTAAACAGGTGAGAGCAAATCTCTTCAGTAATCCATGAACCTCAATTTAGAACTGCCTAGAGGGCTGCCTTGAGTCATAGAAAATGACGAGACCTTGAGCCTATTCTAGAATATGGAAAATTTCATATAGATCAAGACCTCAATTATAGTCCGTTCATAAGTAAAGCAAGAGACCATGGCACCAGCACCGATTACTCGTTGGTAGTTTGCATCACTTGGAGCGGTCATAAATACTCCGGAGCCTCCATTCAAGAATTTTTCATCAGAAGAACCGTCTGTATAGGCAAACATAAAACCTTTTTTTGGATATTGTTACGTTGATCGGGGTTCGAGGATTTTATGCAAATCAGTCGTAGGCAACAATACAGTTTTCTTTAAGGGCGATGAGAATATATTGTCGGAAATCAACAGCAAAATTCTCTGAATAAATATCAGAAGGATTTCACACCTTCAACAGTACTCAGACAAAATAAGCTGTGTCTAAAATACACGTATGTAAAAGGTTATTCACAAGCACAGCCGAGCCAATCACAGTTCAAGGTAAGTTTACTAATCACTAGTCAAAACAATGCTCATTTATCGCTGGTTGAAACAAGACTGACTCGTTGCGGCGAGTATCGCTCTATTTATAGCCGTGGCAGAAACTTCGAGAAAGATCTGCTTGCGTCATAGATCGTGAAATTGGTGGATTTCTCCACGAATTTCTAGAAGAATTCAGAGAGCCCCGAACTCGCCAATATGTCGCTAAGTCGCCAAATTGGTCACCAAAAATTATGCTAACTTAGCTTTAGCTCCAGGATTTTGCCAAGTTCCCATTGAATCGCCAGAATAAAGTAAGGAACGGCGTCGCTTGCGAATATTACAATAAATATAACATAGAGTAATATAAATGCATTCCACACCCAAATACACATTATTTACACTATTTTATACAAAATTCGTAACAATATTTATCAATAGTCTTGAGCCCTTTTACCTTGATAATACTAATAGGCTTACTCTTAGTACATGGCTCTAGTAGACTTGTTACAATTATTACATTCTTAGGAAGCCCAGCAGAGAAAAGAGGTTCCTGATAAATAAAAAATTTGCTGTGTTCAAAGCCAAGAAGTATTCTAATTTCACTGTCAAATTGCATTGGAGACGACCTTTTTAATCTTGCGTTACTATTATAATTTTTAAAGGTTCACCAAGCAATAAGTGCTGGTATACGTCTTCTAGCCTTGTTTGTGAATTTGATCGTAATATCATCTTCTCTTCTCAAGTCTATCAAGGCCACACTCTTTTACGACCTTTAAGTTGTTAGCAGAGAACACTGCCCCAACAATGTCTTTTGCTGCTCTTGCCTGAACACTATTTAGTTTCTTTAGTGCAGTTTTAAAACTATGGGATAACACCTGGAAAATAAATGACTTCAAAACATAAGATTATTATATGTGTACATTTCAGATTTCTTCGTAAAAAAAGCACGCATTTGTACGGCGAATACACCTAAAATTTAAAAGAAATGCAGCTCGGAGGTATAGGTGCGCGTTATACGCCGTATTTTACGGTATTAGTTTTATATGAACCTTCGTAATTATTCTAGAGACGGTTTATGTTCAATGCTCTTGTAAAAAATTTTTTTTTTGAAAAATAAAGAAACAAGCTAATTTTTTTATACACATAGTTTTATAATTATATATATTTCCCTACAAATAATTTCCATATAATATATTTAATAATATATTATCCCATACATATAATAAAGCCCTCGCGTAGCTAAACAGTGAGACGATAATATTCACTCACTCCATACATATAATTTACATTTTTGAAACAACCCGAATACCTCTGATAATATTCATGGCGGTCTACTTTTACCATCTTCTCTTGATTATTGGGAGAGATGATATTACGGTATAATTTAAATACAAGACTTATATAATTTGCAAACCGGAGTTGAAAATACTCTTTCTTTTATAGATTTATTACATATCCTGTAAACTTTCTGTACACAATAGAGTTTCTTAATAGAGATTGCGATTTTTATTATTATGATCACATATTCTCTTAATTTTGATTTTAGAATTCTTTTCTTGTGTTCTTGATGTGTCAGGCATCAAATTTAGATTATAGAAATTGACTTTAAAGTAAATAATTGTCATTAAGTTAAATTTTCCTTATGAAATTTATTTGTTATTATTGATTCGCTAAGCGAATTTGTTTCAATTCTTCTGCTTGAAGCACACAACTTCACAAGAAAGTAAATAATTTAATGTGTGCTCGAAATTCTCTTTCTGATATGGTTCCTGGTTGTGATATGTTTATATAGAGCAGGGGTGGCCAACCCACGGCACGCGTGCCACAGTGTGTCACGACGGATTTGTGACAGTGGCAAGCGAAAACGTATTGAAAAATTTAAAAATTTGAAGAAATTACAAAAAAAATAAGAGGTTTTTTTTTAAAAATAATATTATTGAATTACGGTTGTCTTAGACAAAAAAAAAAAAAAAAAAAAAAAACTCTCAGAATTTATTTTAAGTACACTTAATTGAATTACAACAGAAAATTATCATGTTCAGAATATTCCATCATTGTCATGTGCACTATCTTTCCAAAGGAAGCGCATTCGCGAGATTTTGGAATTTAAAGGAGCGTGTTTTAAAACATCTGGAAGAAAACAATGAACTGCACAGTGAGTGCTTACAACTCAAGAATGAAGACGACTGGCTATGAGAGAATTAGCTTTTCTTACCGGTATTATGAGACACTCAAATAATTTAAATTTAAGAATATAAGGAAAATGTTGTATTTTTACTACCTTAGTAGGGGGTCATATATATTTTGTCAACAAACTTTTGCTTTTTGTGCCTCGATTTGGAGGAAAAAAGGTTTAACATCTTTTACATTAGTGTGGGAACTATTTACAAAAGTTGATAATGTTCCAAACCAGAGATTCCCAAACTTTTTTGTCTCATAAACCCTTTGCCATGTTTTTCGGTTTCTGGTAGACCCCTGCTTACCTAATATTGAATTTTTGCTAATTTATCAATTTAAATATGTTTTTGACAGCTGGTACTACTACTTACTTAAAAGAATTAAATTTTTAAAATATACGTTTAATGCATTAAATTAAAATAACAATTAATTAATTTAATACATAAAACAGCTGTTGCATAAAATAACAGAACAACAAACGTTTTTAATGAAAGGGATGAATCTGGTGCTTCAATAAAAAGAGTTTTCAATATTTAATATATATATCAATCTAGTTAGATTTAACCCTAAATATCCTTTGTTATTAAGTGTCCAGTCACAAGCCCCCCCCTCCTTCTTTTTTTGTTTTTGAGATTGGCAAACTCACTGAAACTCCCCCCAGTAGGAAAAGCAATTAAAAACTTTCTCACAATATTCCATAATTCGCGACAAATAACAGGAATGTCTTTTAAAAGCAAAAATTGCTGACATCCAATTCTAAGCTGTATTTTAAGACCGTTAGGGCCCCTATTCTGATCAGTTCCTATTGTAATATGACATTTTTTCAATTTGACTACATGAATCCATTGCCTACTCTGTGGTATTGCTATAAAAAAAGCAATCTCAAACCTAGTTTTAAAATCTGAGTAAATGTTATTTAAATACTAAAACTTAGGTTATAAAATGTACTGACAAATTGAGAAAATTCGTGACGTCCAGTATTATACTTCTTTAATTTAATTCTGGAAATTAATGCTGAAATGGTCCTTGTGTCTTCATAAAATTTATGCTGTCAACTAGTAACCAAAAATTATCCTCACTAAGTTTAGTAACTAAATGCTAAATTTGTAAAATTTGGTTTCCACCAGATCAAATTTTTTTTTAAAGATTAAAGTCAGGATCTCTGGTCTAATGAGAGCCACCATTATAGACCCCTTTTTACACCTCCTGGACCCCCAAATTATTTTTTCGCTGGCGTAGACCCCTTTCAGGTCATCATAGACCCTTGGGGGTCTATATAGACCACTTTGGGAATCACTGCTCGAAACTATGATAGAGTGAAAAATTTAATATCCATTTTGTAGGATTCGATCAGGGCTAGGATTTGATGATTTTTCAAAGATGATGGAAAAAAGTGCTGATCTTTTCACAAATTCTTTTTCAATTTCGCTGCGAGATGTTTATTGCTACCCACCTGACATTCAAATTGAAATTATTTAAAAGTCTGTAAAAAGTTTAACAAATCCTAAGTGTGTACTTTGGGTATTTTTTTGTTTGTTTGTTATCTTTAAATTTACTCAGATGTATAAAAAATGTGCTATTTACGTAAAAATCCCATAATAAGCCTATAAGTAACATTTTTCACCTTTTCAAATTTTTTTTGTTTGCTGGAAAAGTTGGAAGTGGCACGGTTAGTGTTTTATTAATCAGAAAGTAGCACTCTTCCCAAAAAGGTTGTCCACCCCTGATATTGATATAGAGTACAGTTTTTAACTTAAAAAAAAATATATTTTCTGTAATATAACTTAAAATTTTTAACTATATAGGAAGAAAACCCGGTTTCACCTGTTTCAGTTTCACAAAATAGAAAATACAATGAAAATTTAAACGTTTTAGTTGTATGTTAAGTGTATTTTAATTGGCACCTTCAATAGAAAATATTTATAATTTTTTTCTTATTTAAAATGTATGAAAAGTAATAATTCATCTTTTTCAAGAAAAATAAGAACGCAATTAATACTTTCTTATTTTCTCAAATTTCTTTCAAAATACTATAGGAATATTTACATTATTGAAACTTTAACAGTAATTAAGTATTTCGTCTTTAGACTGGGCTTTTTTTGTTGTTGTTGTGAAAGTAATAAATTACTCTTTTTAGATGTCTAGATTTCCCCCTGTTTTTTTCTTAAATTAAAGTGCAATTAATTCCAAAAAGAATATTAAAACGGATACTTTTGAATTTTATTTACCTTTAATGAAAGTAACAATTAGTTTTAGCGTAAAAGAATGAAATCGTCCCGAAATGTTTTAAAATAAACATGCAACATTTATTTTTATTTATATATTTTTTTCGTTATTTCTGTAGTAGTGAAATGAAATAGGAGGGAAAGAGAAACTCCTTTTCGCATTAAAAAAAAAAATTACGGAAACGTAGCAGTTAGAAGGAAATTAAGTTAATTTGCATTTTTTTATTCGGATGAGGCACTTAAAAATAATTATAAATTTTTTTTTATAAAAGCTATATGATCATTTCTTATTCTCAAGTTTTTCAATATATAGGTTTGTATTTTCTTTCCCTTAATTTCTCAGAACTCCGGAATTAGCGCACATCAAAAAGTTAATACAGTACATATCTATGCTATGAACACAAAAGATTAAAAATACGTTTGTGAATTACATTAATTGCTTTTCCAAATTTAAAAAAAATTTCTAACGGGACTTCGGATTGGTATTTTACCATTGCAGACCTAGAATATCCCCCTAGAGCTAGGTGAGTGAGTGAATATTAACGTTGCACTGTTCAGCTATACACGAAGGCTTTTGTCGATGGACCTCGTATTTTTGTACCATGGTCAAGTGACGCGGACCACACATGAGCTGGAATCTCATCTCCTAACTACCACACCAACGGGAGGACGTTTGAGCTCTCAACAGATTTAACTTTCATTGTTTCCCTACACAGCGTTTCTTTTAGTGGCTCGAACTCATGACATGCCAGCCACGATCCGATACCTTGACCACTGGACTACCCTGGCCCTCCCCAGGAGCTGGAATCTACCATATTTTAGGGCTGGAATTTAGAGCGGTACCATATAGGTGGTATACCAATCACCGCAAGTAATTTTTGTTGTTGTGGTTGTTTCCAATGCCACCTGTCTGATGATGTCGGATCGAGGCCCACGAAATTCATCGTGGCGAAGGACTTGATGTACGCTTGTCGTTAGCCGTAGCTTTGAGCACCATACAGATGACACTACGATTTGAATTGGTTCCACTCCAATTTTAAAGGAGAACACCTTGGAGGTGGTACCAGCAATGTATTAATGTATTTTTATTTGAATTGTATAGAAATTTAAAATTTTTTACTGAGACTTTTGGGCCTTTTGTGTGGGTTTGATTCAACAATACTTTCTCAAAAAGTGGACAAAAAAAAATTAATTAAAAGATAAACAAGGTTATTTATAAAAATTATGGAAATTTACATTGCAATTGAACGAAATAGGTATCAAGGTTAATGGCTTAATCATTGATAAATCAACATAATCAACTCAGTTAATTAACTCCCAAAACAGAATTTTTCCTATATATGGATATTCTTTTTTCTTTCTTTGCAAAATTAAAAACAGGGTGGTTTTAATAGTTTATGTTCCAAATTTCCTTCGAACAGGGTGATTAGTTTCGGATGTTGGAAAAAAACCTAACTATTAAGAGGTCACTATTGTTCTCTGACGTAATTCATAATGTTCTCTTTGTATCTTAAAAACGTTTGATGATAGGATCGATAATTACGAGTTTGAGTAAAATGAACGTCTCACTATAAAGTTGCACAAGCAGGGACGTCTTAAGGCATGGGCCAGGGACAAGGGCCTCGTCTCGTTCCCGACTCAGCCTTAATAAAATCATAATTTGAATAATTTCCACGGTAAAATGTTATTCCCAGTTGTATTCTCCGAGAAACTGGGAATTTTGAACGATATGTCAATTGGCTACATGTGATGACCATCGTCCACGAACAGGACTAAGCCTATCACCATACCCATCATTACTCAAGCAGTCAAAAGGTGGCAGTCGGTTGAGCCAGTTACATTTATCTGTTTCGGGTTATTGTTTGTAGGAGTATTTGGCAACACGGATGCTATGTACTCTTAAGGATCATAGGTGGGCCTACATTTGTGTAGGGGCCCAAGACATACTTTTGAGTAGGGCCCAGGGCCTCAAGAAGTCCCTGTGCACAAGGGTTACCAGTGACTGACTTAGTAATTTTAAACCATGGTCCAGTGACGAGTTAACACCTGAGTTGGCACTAACCCTCTCCTGACTATCATACCACACCAACTAGAGGGCGCTTCAGCCTCGATTGATTCAACATGCAGCAGCCTTTTCTACACGGCGGGTCTTCTGCGACACAAGGTTGGAACTCATGACGCGCCTGCCGCGAGTCCGTAACCTTGACCACTAGGCTACCGCGGCTTCTTGATGATTACGACATAATCAATTAGGCGGCCTCTTATGTCTCCGTAATCTCCCAACGTTACCCGAATCATTGGAGGAATATACATGTGTGTAATTTTGGACTTGGGAGCTCGTAAAAGAAGAAATTCAAATGCCTAAACATTTTGATGTTTCTTTTCATTTTTCTTGCAATTGTACTTAATTGTTAATATTTTAGCAATAATATTACTTTTTTCATTTCTTTTTACGTTTTCAGTATTGGAAATAATTTTTATCTATTAATTGTATAAGAATGTTGAAAAGTTCTGAATACAATATTTTTCATTGCCAAATTTTTGTTTTTATTTCCAATGGCGGATTACAAGACAACTGCAAACAAAATGAGAAACAGAGAATATTTTGACAAAAAACAAAGAACAACAGCAACAACAACAAAATAAATAAGAAAAGAAACACGTCCACAGTATAGTCTATAAATCGCACATTTTTTGTCTGGCCTTCCAATATCTGCTCCACTTGGAGGATGCAGAGTTGAGTACACGGCAGGGTGCCAAATGAATGGCGTCAATTTCTTCATTGGAGTCGCACAGCTTACAAAGAGGACTCTGGGCAATGCCTGTCACGTTTAGATGCTCGGACATGCAATCGTAGCCAGTGGCGATTCGAAAAAAAAATTTGAGACATTCATTTAACATTAGTAGACCAATCTTTTTTAAAACTCCTTATTTTAGAAACTTACTTGCAGATTTTCATGAAATGTGAAATTCAAGATAATTTTAAGATTATATTAAACACAGGAAAAAATCGAATTCATTTTTGAAAAGTTATGACTTAGAATTTAATTAAACCTAATTTAGTTCCATTGAGAGCTATTAACATAAGTGCCAATTATAGCTCTGCTACGATGAGAATTGCGGAAGTTGTGTTAAAGAGATAACCCACTTTCGGGCGAATTTACATTACTGCAGAATATATTTTAAAGATAGATCAACTGGGATTGAAAATATACCATCAAAAATTCCATTTCTCATATTTTCAACAAGCCATTCACATGGTTTTTATTCACAGCAGATGTTTTACTACGGTAATATAACAGATATTTAAATGGTTGAATGAATTAACCTTTAAGTTTAAATTTACTACAAATTGCTGTCATTATGCAGTCAGAGTTCCTTCCTCTTTTCGTCAGATTGAGATGGATGAATTCATTAAGGTACTTAAAATTAGCGAGAAAATTATACTACAGATGTGTCAAATACAGACTGCCTGACAGATTAGATCACGAATTTCTGTATTATTGGATTTTAACCACCGAAATTGACTTACAATAAAGAACTTTCTTTGGTTTTCTAATTTTATTTTCTTCTTTTCTTCTCTTTTTTATTCTATTACTGTAAAAAAAAAATTTGCGTAGGTAATTACTCTTCTAAAAAACAGCAGCAGCACAGCAGCAGCCACAAAAAAAAAAAAAAAAAAAAAAAAAAAAAAAATTATGGCATTCGAAGGACATTTTTGCTATCACTTTTAATTTCGCGCTATTAAGGAGATTAGAACAAATTTTATGGTTTGCTATTTAATTAATTTAAAGGATTTTTTCCATGCCTCTTCAGTTTTATGAGTTCAAAATGTTATGATTATAGTAGGGGTTCTCGTCTCATAATGGGGCTAAATTTACTCATCCTTTCATTTAGTATCCCGCGGCTCATTTGAGGAATTGAATATTTATTTTTGTTTCTTCATATAAATTCACACACATACACGCATGTATTATTTTTAATGAAGATCCTAATAGTATTTTAGTGCAAATCAGATTTCCTTTTACTTGTTTTGTATCATATTTATCGTTTTAATAATCAATTTTTGTTTATTTACTGTACATACTTCCGATTATATATTTTTTATTTCACATATTTATTTATTAATTAGTGCTTATTGTTGAGTATTTTTAATTTATATATAACTTTATTTACCGCCATATTTATATTTTTCCAGTTTTATTTTTATATCATTTTACTATCTTTTGTATGATCCACCAATTGTTAATTACCGTATTTATTCGAATCTAAGTCGCGCTTTTTTTTTAAATGTTCATTAAAGCTACTGAAAATTGGGTGCTTCTTAGATTCGAAGGCAGAAAAATTCGTTGAATGAGGGAAATTGGACATGATACTGTCGGCTAGGGCAATTAAGGTTCATATATGTGTTTAAAAATACTGCTAAAATAAATAAACTATTCACTTCTTATTAGTCTCCATTTTAGTTTTTTTTTTAATTTCGTAAATACTGGATATCAATAAACTCTTTTGCACTATTTTTTAAAAATGTTTTCACAAAAAGTGTTGAGAATTTGGAGTGCGGCTTAGAATCGAGGACGGCTTAGATTCGAATAAATACGGCATTAAAATTTATATATTTATTACTTATTGTATAATTTAACTTTCAAGACTCTTTCAGGTTTTCATTCTATTCTGTTATATAGACAATGGCGTAACGGAGAATATTAGGCCCCTCCCCTGTAAAGTCAGGTTTCGGGTAGTTTCTTATTTATTTAAAAAGTATCATTGAAAAGCGCAATAAGTATCGTTGATAAAAATTTGCTGATTTTTTGAATATTAATAATTATTAATAAGGGTTTAACTAACTTCCAAATGACTTCGTTAATATCATTTTCTTAAAAAAAAAAACTCTGTGTAATTGAAAAAGGAAGATTTGTTGAACCGAACGTCTTTTTTTATTCCATTTTTAGAAGTCATAACTTCTGTATGAGGTTTCCAATTTTAGTATATACTAGCTTTTACCAGCGGCTCCCCTCGCGTTGATGTCTTTAAATAACTGTCAAAGTCGTAATCATTATCATTAAAAAGTAAGTAATATAATATGGTAATTTTTCTATTGCTTGACTGGAACCAATAAAATTTAAAAATTCTAAAAATGATCTTTGTTTAAAAAAACTGAAAATGTAATTTATTATAATAATTAACAACAAAAATTCAATAACTTAAGCTATTAATATTTATAAAAATCGAAAGTATCTACGTTTAATATATAATTTCTCTTTAAAAGAGCTCAAAACAGAACTGTATACCATATTATATGTCCTTCCGTCAGTTGCAAATATGTGAAGATATGGGCATTGGACACATCGATCAGGCTACATATAGTTGGCCATGGTAAAAACATTGCTTTTCCAAATGCACCCCTACTACCTGAAATGTTAGCTTTGTTAACAGCAACATTAAAACTGGGGATATTGAAATCGTTTGAGGTGAAACGGTAGGTCAGTGGAGATACTTGGAATTCGAGGTATGATAACACTATCCCTTTTCAGGACATTGTTCAAATATTGGCACCAAGTATATTCTGCATCAGTTTTGTGATCCAAAGCCTCGTTCCTTTACATAGTCGAGAAGCATCGAGATTTTGCAAAACTGGTACATTTAGTTTTAATTGAAGTTTATGTGAGGGTACACCCGAAAGTTCAAGTGAAATTTAGAACTCCATGGGATATGAAGTACTTTGTTCTTTACCATGATTGTATTCATTGATAAATATTTCTTCAATTCCCCCTCCCCCACACGTCGTTTAAATTTTCAATGTTGATTTTATGGACAATGACATTGTTAGGCACCAATATTGATCTTGAGCGCAACCAGTGACCCCAATTTAAATTTTGTTGCAAACCCGGGTAAATTTGAACAATAAAATTTACATCATTTTCTTCTACATTACAAATTCTTTGGAAGTAAAATACAACCTCCAGCATTTGCGTCCAAACATCCATAACCCATTTTCAATTGCGTCTTTGCATAATGTTCCAAATCTACGTCATTATGAAGATACACTCTCATATTCGTTTTCAGACTTAATTTTTCAAATTTTGCCCATAAGCTTGATGATTTCATAGAGACTGATTTCATCTGCGACAGGATTACAGGTTGAGTTTTTGAAAATTCACCAGCCAATATATAATAAAGTACCGTTACTCCTATAATATCTGTACTATCTCGTAAATCCTGAAGAGTCCGATTTAACGCTTCTATAACTTTCTTGTGAGACATTGTACTTTCATCCCACACTAAAAGCTTACATTATGGAAGCATCCTGCTTGAGAGCTATTTTTTCTGAAATTTCAGATGAGTGAATCTTCAAATGCAAGATTAAGCGATAATTTTAAAACGGAATTTGCAGTACGACCATTGGTCAGTAAAGTCGCGGCTATACCCGAAGAAGCCATAGCAACTGCTATCTTCTGGGTTTTTCTGATGGTCATTAATAATAAGTTAAGCAAAAATGCTTTTCCGGTTCATCTAGGGGCGTCGAGAAAAAAGAGTGCACCACTGCCGGATTCTATTTTGCGTAACACTTGTTGAAAAACGTGACTTTGTTCTGGAGTTAATTGAGGGATAAATTCTGTTACTTGATGTTGCAATGCTATAAAATCGTAGTTTAATTCTCAAGCAATTTCATTATCGAAGCCATTTCCGTCGACACGTCTAGGAATAATCATTCCAAAATCATGTAGCTTCTTCCCAACCATTTTGAAAACCTTTATTGCGTTTCGTTGTAGATGTGTTGATTGAAAGGCATATTTGCTTGTATTTGCTGCAAAATATCTTCCGCCATGTAGTCTTTCTACTTTTTCCAAAAGGTTTGAGGATTAGAAAGACCGAAGATGAAATAAGTATTGCGTAAAGCCCCCTAATTTTATTCGGCGAGTGACATTGTATGGCTTCTCCTCCATAGTATTTATTATCTAGTATATCTTCAAAGTAATTCATCCACGTAAAATATCTAGGTTCAGCATAAGTGAAAAATTTTGTGCAAAATATGAATATTGTATAATTAGATTTTAAAAAAATTCAAAATGATAAACATTCGAAAAATCAAAACTTTTTAAGAAACTGTCAATTAATATTACCATAAAATTTTCAATATCACGCGCGCAATTTGCTAAAACTTTATTTCGTTTCCCTCTTTAAAATGTGGTAGAAAATTTGCATTAAAATATCTGGGATTGTCGGAATAGAGAACTTCTTAGCCAACTTGGCGATATTTCTCAAAGTTTGAATTTGACATTTAACAAACGTAACGTAATAAACGTTAGACGTTTACTAAAAAAATCATTTAAAAAATTGCTTTCTGTAAAGATGCTAAATTACACTATGTTTCAGTTATTTGTTACAAATGTGAGAAAATTTTTATTGAAATTTCCATTATTGACCAAATGCATAATTTGGCGCCAACTTGGTGGGGAGTAAGCAAAGTCCCACGGTTTTACCCGCATAGTTTCCGTTCCCGTAGGAATATGGAGATAAAATGTACCTTATGTTACTCGCTGATAATGTAGCTTTCCATTAGTGAAAGAATTTTTAAAATCGCACCAGCCGTTTCCGAGATTAGCCGGAACAAACAGACAGACAGACAGACAAAAATTTTAAAAATTGATTTTTTGATATAAGTACCGTATGTACCTTTAATTGCATTTAGTAAAAAGCTGCTAATTTGAAATTACAAACAGACACTTCAATTTTATTTATTTATATAGATAATAAATTTAAATAATGTAAAGGGGACAAATATAACAGAATAAAAAACATTTTAAAAATAGATTTTAAAATGTATGCTCTATATCTTATCCGTATCAATCACTATATTTTTTCAAAATATGATAACTAATTAAATATCCCCAAAATAACCAAATCACAAAGAACTAAATCATTTAGAACAGCGGCTGTTACACTGTGGTCCGCAGATCCCTAGGGCCGCAGCGCCTCTCTAAGGGGTCCTTGGAGTCTCATATAACGTTAAGAGTTTCGTCTTTTAAAACTCTGAAAGGCCTCGTGGTAAAAACTGAAAGATGTGCCGTCCTAGAACTCCTCTGGAACATGCACTTCGATCAAGAATATTAAGTCAGGAAAATCTTGTTCAAAAGCTTGGGGGTCAGCAAAGTAAGTCCGATACATAAAGGGGGCCCAGGAGGAGTGAGAACTTAAGAACCGCTGATTTAGAATACAAATTACAAAGAAAAAAAGAATATAAATAACAAAATTGATTTGATTACAAAAGGAAAACTAACTACTAAAGGTATCCGACTCTACTCGCGACAACTTTTTTTTTTTTAAATAGAGAGATGGGGATTTTGTTTGTGGTTTTTAGATTTTTTTAGTACATTTTAAGAAAAGTGTGCTAAAATTAAGAAGAAAAAAGGAATTATTATTAATAAAATGGGAAATAATGGGTAAAAATTTATAAAAAATGACATAAACGCGGCCCATTATGAATAAATTTTCAATTTTTCAATTCTGATACGTTGCTATGTTATTCATTTTTGAAATGACCTTCAGGATGAGAGATATTTTAATTTTTACAAAAACGAGATCACTTTATCTTAGTTATTATATGAAATTGCTTAAAAAAAACAGTGATTATATTAACATAAGGGACTGTAAATTTTGTAATAAAACAGTGATTGATAAATCTGAAGGTTAAAACACTTTTACTATTATACAAAACATACACAAAAAGTTTCAGCTAATTATTTTGAAAACTTTTTTTAGCAATCGCTGACCACGTTTGAGCATTTTCAAACACACACACAACACACACACAACACACACACACACACACACAAAAAAAAAACAAAAAACACCCGCGCGCACGCACGCACACACACACACACACGCACACATTTCGAATAAAACGCGTTTTAAGTATAACATTAAAGTAGTGGCATCTGCTTTTACTAAAACACTTGTAGTTTTTGTTCTAGTGAACGGAAAATAATAAACTTGATATTTTTATAAAGCTAATAATATGGCATATAAAATAAAATCATGAAAAATTGTCAATTTTTGGCAAAATTCACAATTTTAGGGTAGTTGGATATCTTAAAGTACAGTTATGGACAGAATATAAAAATTTTGCTACTTGGAATCTACATATAACAATCATAACAAAAGGTAGTAAAATTTCAAAATTATTAGATGATTAGTTTCTCGATAACGTATTAAAAGAGAAAATAGAAACAACCTCGAAAAACAAAAGCGCTTTCCATTTTCACAATTAGGGAAATAGTGTACTACAAAACTTTAAGAAAATACAAAAAATTTAACGTTCCTTTTGTTTAATATACAAATATAAACAAAACAAAAAAAGTGAAAGAAACAAACTCTTGAGAAATAATAATAATAATAATAATATAATACACACGTCTATCTACTTAACAAACGTAAACAAACAAAAATGTTAGCGTGGAGCGAAATTCATAGGAAAGTGAGTTGAAAACAATGAGATTCATTTCTATTAAACCCATTTCATGCTTAGCCAAGCGATCTTTCTGTTGAGAAAGGGCATGATAAAAGAGAGAAACCTATCATTTAAGCTCTTTCACTTTGGCAAATTTAAATAATCAAACTGTATTAGGGAGATAATAGATATTTGTTTAGGAGATACTTTTTTTTATGCATCAATATGCAAGATTGTGTGTTTTTAAGTTAAATTTTTACTTTCAAAACCGTGTGTGTCACTTTTACTTTTTGAAAATAAAAACTGAACAAGCTATATATTTCTATATATTAATTTGCTGATTTATTTGTGTGTTTTGATTGATAATTGACTTATGATGAGTGTTAAAATATATTTACAGAAGTTGTAATTTACACAATAGTAGAAAATGCATCAAATAATCTTTTGAAATTCTCGTAAACTACATAAATATATTCCTATAGTTTTAAATTTAAAATTGCAATAATACTTTATTTAAATATATGTAAGTTCCTTTTTAATTTCTTAAGCATTTTTTCAATAACACCAGGAAGTTTCTTAAAAATTTGATCGAAATTTTGCGATGAATATTTTTATTTATACTTATTTTATTTTAAACATTCGAAAAAAATCTGGGTGAGAGTCAGGGGCGAATCTACCACCGTATTAGCCGTATCAGTGATACGGGGCCCCCAAGCAACAGGGGCCCCAACATGTGTAACTATAGTTTCATTAACAGGACTCCCATACCTGAAATAGGCCTCGAAGGAATTTTTATACAGGGCCCACTCAGAACTATCTACGCCTATGGTGAGAGTGACAGTTTACATACTTTCCCCCCCTTCTTAATGCTGTATTATTTTAAAACAAGCCCATTGTGTTATGTGTGTGGAGGGGGATTAAACACGCACATGCACGAACGTCCACGCACGCACACACAAATAAAATTATTTCGCATTTTGTTAATCCGGGGTGGGCATTACGTCGATCGCGATCGACCGGTGGACCACCAAGACAATTGGGAGTGACCGCCTGAAGATTAGCCGTTAGTAATTGTATACGGAAATATTCAAGATTGGCTGACAGTACTCAAACTAAGTCTTCTACAGACTATAACTACGAGAACTAACTTTAGATAGAAATGTCTTATTTTTTAATGTATTTTGAATTGTGTGTTTGATGATAAATGCATCATTAGATATTATTATATTTGAGTCTATTCTTATCATGTTTGTATTTTGCGTTTTGCTTTAAACGTGGTTTTAAAAAAGTGAGTTTTTCATTTTATTTACTTAGGTATGTACATATATTCCGTATTTATTATTAAGTTATAGTAAATATTGTTGACTTTGCCCTTAAATCACCACACCTACGACCCTGGACAGTGGGGGCACTCGTAAATTTTTCAAAGGGTGCGAGGGCGTGGTGGTCCAGGGTCAAATGTTACCATTCTCATATCCTACTCCAAAACGCTGCCAAACATTTTTTTTTTCATTTTGTAGATTGTCGGGAACAAATAACAGCAAGAAATAAATTATTGAAGAAATAATTAGCATTAATTAATAAAAGAATTATTAATGACAAATATTTAATTAAATGTTATGTACTATAAACATGGGATAATAATCGACCGAAAACCAAAATTATGGGCTATGGAGGAGGGTCTGGACCCGTGGACCCCCCCCCCCCTTTGTGTGTGCCACTGATACTGGGTAGACCGCAACACCTTGAAAAATTAGAAGTAGCCCGTACCCTGGAAAAGTCTGCCCACCCCTGTTGTAGATAGTACTATGTTCAAAAATGTTACTATCTTTTATATCCATTCAGATTAATAACATTAATATTAATAAGATTAATATAAGCTTATATTAAGTTTATACATATCAAGTAAACTCTTTAAACACTTTAATTACAGAGGCACATGTTTACATCAGCTGAAGAGATATTATTAATACGACATTAGATAGTATGATAGTAACATAGATGTTATTTTTTAAATGTGAGCTGTCTCTCGTTATATTTATGCTTAGTTGCATTAACATAACGTTGTTGATCTTTTCAAAATGACCGGTTGATAAAAAGGTTTAATGTATATATAATAACTGATGCACACCATAAGTATTATAATTCTCATACATGATATTTATTGCATAACATCGTAATTAGGGGTCTTATAATTGTTTATAATTAATTGTTATTCATCACTTTTCTCGAGTTATAATTTTCGAAAAACGCCTTTGTAATTCAATGACCCACTGTTAGGTAAAATAATTTATTAGTAGAGTTGCAGAAGCATTATCAAAAACTGTGAGCAAGATAATTACTTAAATATAAGTTTCACGATTTAAATATGAGGTTGTAAGCCATAAGTATTTAGTTTTGATAAAGCGTGCATTTTTTATTTCTTTTACATGATATTAATATTAAAATAAAAACGTAAGTATTCCTTCTGAAAAAAGGCTCCTCTGTAGCTGGTACGAGTATTAACTTGCGTTACTATAGTTCTAAGATGTTATTTCATATTCATCATTTTTAAATGCAGTTCCAATGAAAAAAAATCATACTCTTTCATAATTTAATTTGCGCTAGAATTTATCAAGGATTATTTCTTTACAATTTTTAAATACAAATTTGGGATGTAATAGTTTTATATTTTTGATTTTTACATTAAAAATTTGAGAGAGAGACACACATATGCACATGCACACCCACACATCCACATATACATATATACACTCACATATACACAAATGCACACACACACACTTGAACGTACATGTATAATACGATATGCATATGCACACAAATGCCCACATACATGCACAGATATACACAAACACATATAAATATATTGTTACGAATTTTGTGTAATGCATGCTTAAAATAGTGTAAATAATTTATATCTGGGTGTGTAATACATGGATATTATTATCTGTTGTATTTATTTTATGTTGAAATTTTAATATTTGTAAGCAACGCCGTTCCTTGCATTACAATGGTGATTCAATGAAAACTTGGCGAAATGTTGGTGATAAAGCTAAGTTGGCATCATTTTTGGCAAACATGTTGGCGACCTCTTTTGGTGAGCTGTTGGCGACCTCTTTTGGCGACCCTATAGACGCTTCTAGAGATTACTGGAGAAATTTTCTAATATCACGATCTATAACGTAAGAGGATCTTTCTCGAAAGATCCGTAAGACTTATAAATAGGGAGCCATTTGCCAAAACTGGCTTTGTATTGTTTGACTTTTACTTTGTTTGTATTGTTGATCGTTGAAGAGTCGATCAGCGATTACTGATTACCTCAAATGTTGAATAGGACGAGCGAGTGTTTGTAAATAATCTTTAACATACTTGTATTTTAGACACTGATAGTTGTTTCTAAGCAAGCACCGTGGAAGGTGTGAAGGCCTTCTGAGATTTATTCTGCGAATATTGCTGCTGAATCCTGCATTTCAAGGATTGATTTTCGACAATAAATTTCCAACGCTCCTGTAGAACTGTCTTGCTTATTGAGACTAATTGCATAAAATCCTCGAACCCCGATCTACGTAATAATATATTTATTCCCTTTATTTCAGACAGTGATAGGACCCCAGATTTATTGCAGAAATCTCTTATTTTTGTTCTCAGAAATCACTCTCGGTTCTCGGGAGACTGAGAGTCTTAGCGAACTAATCCTTTAATTCATTACTAATCCGTTTAATCTTATAAGGGCTGAATCTTTTAATGTTGTCTTGACCTAATGCTGAAGAATAAATGACCGGAACTTGGAATATTATCGATCATCAAATGTACTCTAATAATAACATCATATTCTTGTTTCATCCGTGTCGAAAGCTGATTATATTTTAATGTGCTCACCGCAAGGGAGAATCAATACATACAATTCAATACAATCGATTCTCGGTAATTCGAAGTTGGGGGACCAATGAAAAAGGGGGTAGGAAGGGGGGGGGGAATTCCCAAAATACACGAAGATAATTTTTTTTCTAACGCATTTAAATTTGAAACTATGTAATAAAACAACAATTGTACATATGTATAAAACTATTTTAAAGTATTTTTAAA
Organism: Trichonephila clavata; assembly: GCA_019973975.1. NCBI lineage: Eukaryota > Metazoa > Arthropoda > Arachnida > Araneae > Nephilidae > Trichonephila > Trichonephila clavata. The sequence continues at coordinate 49,651 of BMAO01027594.1, read as the reverse complement.
AAGTACATATTATGTAGTTTAAGTATTATACAGAAGTTAAAAGTTCTGCATTAAAATAATACATAAAGTATAAAAACAATTATTAAAATAATACATCTATACAAATAAATAAAATCGAAGTGTCTGTTTGTAATTTCAAATTAGCAGCTTTTTACTTAATGCACTAAAAGTATATACGGTACTCATAACAAAAAAACAATTTTTAAAATTTTTGTCTGTCTGTCAGAATATAAACAAATATATTTATAAAACATCATGAAATACCCAGCTAAGCGGGAGGGTAACGGCTAGTATATAAATATAAAAGACAATCATAAAAGAATACATATAAGTATAAAAACAATTATTAGAAGAATATATACTGTACATAATTAATCTTTTAGTAATTATCGTATAAGCATTTATTTTGAAATTGTTTGTGTCTAATGTAAGTTGAGACTACTCTCTTCCTATTTCAAGGGTTCTTAAATATATTTATTTCGCAGTCATTTATCCAAGGATTTAGGAAGCCCAGGGACATCTTCATGGATATATTTTCTTTCACATGGATCCTCTGATTATACCTATATTTAAAGTATTCTTATGCATGAAATAAAATTATAAATACATTCTGGCATACATTGAAAAACGAATAATAAAACTATGGCACTTCATATTAATGCACTAAATAGTTAAATATTAATAATAGTTTAAAAAATAAAATACATCAAATAAACTTTGCTTTTTAAAGACATGCCAATGTCAAGAGTATTATTTTTTGACATGGAATAGAGACATTAAGTCACAATGTAGCATTCGTATATGAAGTGGCGCGTTCTATCCTGAGGACAGAACCCGGGACCTTTGGGTCCGAAACTGAGTAACTAACCACTACACCAAAATGATCACCATGGTGCGGAGGTTGTTACTGGCTTATATAGATTATATCGCTACACACTCCCCTACCAGAGAGCTGGTTAGGCGAACGGACGATATAGTTGTTAATTGGGAGAGGTCAGTTTCTTGTGTGTTGCGTCATGTTAATTTGACGAATTTTTTTTCCTTGGTTGCTCTCTTGCGTCATGTTTATCTGACGAATTTTTTTCTTTGGTTGCTCTCTCTTTTTTTTGCGTGCAGATGGCTCCACGACAGATCAGTTGAGGTTTCGCTTTTCTTAGTTAAGCTAGGTCACCAAATGAAATGGCGCGTTCTATCCTGAGGACAGAACCCGGGACCTTTGGGTCCGAAATCGAGTAACTTAACCACTACACCAAAATGATCACCATGGTGCAGAGGTTGTTACTGGCTTATATAGATTACATCGCTATATATATAATAATAGGTACAGCTAATACTATTAAAATCAAGATGTATAATTTCTTTTTATCAGACTTTTCCCTTCATTAATAACTTGTGAAACTATGAAAACATTTTACTTTTTAATTTTTAAGAAGTATTTTCGAAAAAACTTTATTAAGGTATCTGTGTGACTACTTCCGAAAACTTTTTTATAAAAAAAATGGAGATATGGGGATTTTTTTGTGGATTTTAGAATTATTTATTACATATTAAGAACAAAAGTGCTAAAGGTTAAAACACTACTATACAGAACATCACAAAAAATTTCAGTTAATTATTTTCAAAACTTTTTGAGCAATCGCTGTCCCCGTTTGACCATTTTCGAAAAAACACAATTAGAGTAAAACGCATTTTAAAGTATGACATATATATCCTTCTAAAAGTGTAATGGTATCTGCTTTTACTAAAACACTTGTAGTTTTTGTTCTAGTGAACGGAAAATGATAAACTTGGTACTTTTATAAAGCTAATAAGATGGCCTATCAACTGAAATCATAAACAAATTGTCAATTTTTGACGAAATTCATAATTTTAGGGTAGTTGGATACCTTAAGAAAAGAAAAACTACAAATAATAAATATACGACGAAAAAGGATTTTAAAAAGTTATCCTGTGTGTTGCTGGATTCTTCTAATGTAGAAACCATAATTATATCTCACACTTAAGTTAAATATTTCTAAAAAGTTATTACAAGTAACGAGTTTAATAGGATTCCGATGAAGTTAACTAAAATAACTTGATTCACACACACACATTCGAAAAATGCTTTTCCCCAGCATTTGAAACAAGGGATTGCATTGAAATCAGCCGCAAATACTTCTACAAAAATGCTTTCGACACGACATAACCTGAACGTTTCCCTATTATATAGAAAAATAAATTATTTATGATTTATAAAAACATTTCGAAAATGAATATTAGTCTTCATTAGAGATAATGATAGCTATTGGAATAATGAGTGAAAGAGGATTAGAGAGGTTGATATGTTATTTGATTGTCTGTCATTATTTGTGCCGCCTAACGATCAAAGATGGCTTTTGTTTTACCCATTTTATATTTGGTAACTTAAACATGAGACTTATTCCTTGGGTGGAAAGGTTATTTAATATTACAGTTTGTTGCTGATATCACTACCTATATTAAATTCTATTAGCCCCCCTTCAACCTATTTTCAAATAATTCCAACTTTTATTTTACACCCACATAAATTAATCTGGATCACTTTTTATGCATCGCAATTCTACATTCTCAGCAGAAGCGTAACGTACACACTCGCAACTCCCTCATTGCGGGGGGACAGGAATCTAGGGTGCCCAAAGCCTGACTGACGCCAAGTTGTAATCCTTTGTAAGATTCAGCTTAGGGCCTGTAACTGTAGTTCCAATATGTAAGCCAGCAACAGTCTCCGGACTGATGTTATCATTTTGGTCTAGTGGTATGTTACGTGCTTACGAATCAAAAGGCACCGAGTTCTATCCTCCTCAGACCCAAAATCTGACTTTGCAGGGGGGGGGGGCTAATATTCTCCGTTACGCCATTGATTCTTAGTCTATCTCTATTCCTCTCTTCTACTGTGTTGAGGGGCTAATGATCGTTAAAACTGCTGTAGCTCTAAATCCTCATGGTTTGAAAGTTAGGACAGTGGAGTGCCAGCTCGGATGTCGACTATCTCTAACTATATCTAACTCTTTGACTATCTCTCGTGGCTCACAGATTGAGTAAGATTGTGCTGGATTGAATAGTGTAGTCTCACAATTAAACTACTATACATAATTGAAATTAACAAACAGCTTCTCCAATAATACTTGAAATAGCAATTTAAGTCAAGATTAAACTAATACCCACAGCCCTCAGGGGACGTAGTAGGAAATATTTTTACTATTCCATATGAGCAAACATATAAGAGTGAGTGTTTCTTAACGTCTTACCTGAAGCAACTCCAGTGCTATTGCCGACGGACCTCATAATTTTGAACCATGGTCAAGTGTCGTGACTGACACTTGAACCGGCACTGCACCCTCTTAACTTACGTACCACATCAACGGGACAGCTTAGAGCCACGACAGATTTAACTTGCATCAGACTCTCTACATAGTAGGACTTGAGCCTTCTACTCATCAACACCGGCCCCAAGTCCTTGACCACTACCACTAGACTATCATATCCACAGTGTGTATGTGTGTAAGAGAGATACAACATCTCTCGTTAATCCAACAAATCGAAAAATAATCTTCATTCAGTAATTTGAAAAAAACTTCTTGCGTAGGTATTTTGTCTTTTAACTCTTCCATGCTTGGTGGTACATATGTTGTACCTCTAGTTCTCCTTCGTTTATTGTGTGGTGGTACATAAAACGTACCACTTGTTAGAATGCCTTAGAAACTGATGCTAGGGGGTACATTCTCTGAACTACCACAGAGGTCAACTAGCAGTTGCTCAAATTTCCAACAGATATCAGAAACTAATTGTATGCAATGGGTTTATGCGGTAGTTCATTCTTTGATCAGCTGTGAGTCTGTTGAGTGGTATTTTTTGGAAGTGACTGTGTTGTGTATTTTTAAGTGTAAATGAAAGTGATCCTTGTGATATTTGATACAAATCAGGTATAAGTACATATATTATGTAACTAAATGAGTCAATATTACAATAATTAGTACCTCACATGTGCATTGATAGTATGAAAATATGAGAGTCCAAAAAATGTACCACCGCGCTATTGAAGACCATCCTCTTTACAAATACAAAATTCACTCCGCTTATTTTTTTCACAATAATGGGCATGTTTATTGTGCCAGATGGGTTTGTTGTTACATTTTTTAAGAAATAATAATAATAATATTTAATTAATAACAGTACAAATAAAACTATACAAATGTCCTGAATGAGATGTAGCTCTTGTCCAGGAAAGAATAAATACAACTAATACACTTACTATATATGATGACTAAATAAAAACTTGATAAAATAAAATAATAGATACATGAATATTTAAAATTAAAATTAACATTAGGTAAATTAGGACTGAACTAAAATTAATCTTACAACATTAGATTAAAAAAAAACTAAAAATGTTTTAATATATAGGATGAATAACAGCATAAGATGAAGAAGTGTATTTATTTATTTTCCCAAGCTCAAAGCGATCCAAGTTTACACAGAATGGATGTTTTGTCTCTGTAAGGTTTCATTGTGCCTAGGGAAGAAAAAAAATCATGTTTCCAGAACTATCATGCTGCTTGAAGAGTGTTGGTACAAAATATAAATAGGTGGTACCACCAATTTTTTAAAACTTTGGACACCCTTTATTTGAAAAAGTGTTTAATATTATTAATATGTACCAGCTTTTTTTTTGTTCAATAATTATAGTTTTGTGAGATTTATCTAAAATATTTGTAACTATTTACCTCTAGTGCAGTATTTTTGTCAAAAAATTATTGCATGAAAGAGTTAATTGCAGTTAAGAAACGAAATAAAATAAAAAACAAAGTAGCGTGAAAGCGCCACAAGTTAAAAAGTGAGCCAGAGAAAGCCCTTCGGACAAGATTTCCTTTCGCAGAGAATGAGAGGCACCTGTTGCCTGCCCCACCAAGCAAGGGGCAGTGGCGGTTCGGATCGATACCCAATTCGATCAACAAGTGTGCCATTTCTGCTTCGCCGAGGGTGCTCGTAGACTGGAGATGGAGGAGTGAGCTAAATGGATGGAACGAAGAGTCGCCGGGAAAGATAAACTGAAAAGTCAGAGCGAAGTAAGTATTGGAGACGGAGGGCGTTTTGATGCACACAATAGAAAATTAATTATTGCTTTGAAATTATTTATGTGTTTCTTATTTCGGTTTTTTACCTGACACACATATTGATGGATTGATCTAAATAAATGCACACTGATATTTTACTGTTACTATACTGTTCGAATTAATTGGGGCAAATGGAAAGAGAGAGTTCTCTAAAACCTTAGCCTTTTATCATTGCATACCTTAAATAGACTGAAAAATCTGTATATTAGTACGAAGTACGTCTTCAGCAGAAATTCTTTTCAACCCATCTTGGCATTGACTCCACTAGAGTAGCACATGCTCTTAATTTCATCATCTTGGAAACACACAAGTATAGCCCTTTTTATCATTTGATCTGTTGTCGTGCGATTCATCTTAGCGAAAATATTCTTGAGAATATGCCATCAGTTTAGAATAGGATTTAAGTCTGGGGAATTTTCAAGCCAATCGAGCACTTTTATTTTATTTTCCGCGTAAAAAAACAATTTCGAATTGTGACAAGGGGCCAAGTCCCGTTGAAATGTTCCATCAAATGTTTCTATGAATATGGAATAAACCTACTACATAATATTTATATATATTTGACAGAATTCATCATGTATTTAAGAGGAGCTAAGCTTCCAGGGCCATTTGTTGTGAACCCCGCGCCCACCCCCAAACATCTGTTTAGAAGGGTATTTTACAATATGTTGGATATGATCTGGTAATAAAGTTTCAACTTCACTTCGTCTAACTACACTTGATTTATATCCCTACACAAATAAATGTTTCATCCCTCCAAATCACCTTCTTCCAGTCCGTTAACAGTCCATTTGGCCCATACTAAATGTTTTTTCATCATTTTCCGAGTTAGAAATAGTTCCCCCCCCCCTAAGTCTTGTTGCCTTAAGGCCACCTTCCAGAAGCCTTTTCCGTGCAGTTTAGGTACTCACTTCAATACGATGATCCTGAATTTTGAAATGTTCTTAAAACACTTAATTCTATCACACTAACTGCCATAGTTATATCTCTCACAGTCATAGAAGTGTGTTCATTGAGAGCTATTTATTTTAGAACGTTTCCTCGGAGTAATGTCCATCTTTGAACAAGTAAAAGTAACACGTCTTATACACTACGCAAAACTGAAATTACCAGCTGCCCCACTGAAAGGCTCACAACTGAGCTCCTGATACATTAAAATGAATATTTTAATCAAAGTCGATCTGGCACACTACCTAAAGGCAGATATAATGTGTTTGAGGTGGTTCAGGACATTATTAGTAATCCCATACCAACTCAAATAAGAAAAACATGTTTGTCCCAAATAATTTGAACAGTATAGTACTCGTATATACTAATAATCTGATGTTCAGCAAAAATGTTGAATTTTTTTTGTTTGTGTTTAAATAATGGGCAAACTTAGAGCTATTAGGCAAATAGCTGTCAATTTGCTAAAAACTTTTACTTCACTAGATTCAGACAGCTCTGATTTTTTTGTCTTATTCCGGTAAGCAAATGTATATATATAAATTTTTTTTGATTTTTAGCATAAGTCTGCAGATATTTGTAAGTTTTGATTAATTTTCCGAGACTTGCGAGACACTTGAAGGATGAAACAGCTCAAAAGAATTTATCTATATATATATAAATGGATATTTATATATATGACCTCTCTTCACTCTAACACTGTTCAGCCGATCACTATGAAAATCGGCCTGTGTACGAATTTTCTTTTTCTGGAAAAGGTTTTTGAGTTATCCTCTTTGTTGCGGCTTTTCAACAGGTGGCGATGCAGTATATCAACTTCCGCACCGTTCAATCAACCGTCAAGTTGCCAACATGGTCGCTAAAAATGATGTCAACTTGGCTCTATCGCCAACATTTCGCTATGTTTCCAATGAATCTTCATTATGATGTAAGGAACGGCATTGCTTGCGAATATTAGAATTTTAACATAGAATAAATACTAGAAAATGTAATGTTAACGTAATACACATCCAGATATAAATTATTTACTCTATTTTAAGCATTCATTACACAAAATTTGTAAGAATGTGTTACTTTTGCTGAGCACAGATCAGCTTAGGAAGGTGTTTTTAAAAATCGACCCACAAGAGAGTTCCAGGGTGTTCATAAATAAAAAAAAAACCTTTTTATCAACTATTAGATCTACAGAACTAAAATTAGATCTACAGACTTATGGATTTTTTTTATCAGCTTAGATATGCAAAAAGCTTTTTTTTTTTTGTTTAATTTGCAATTCACTTAAAATTAACTCATTAAAAACTTCTTTATCCTTCAATCTGCACATTGTTCAATTTTTCAATCCTCCCGTGCGAAGAACAGGTATACCAGCTAGTATTCAAATATAATTAAATATTTGCTTATGAGCAGCAGTTAATTTAGTATTAAATAGTTTATTTTACTTTTTTTTCTGTTTTAAAATATAATACTATACGATAAACATCCTCATCAAGCCTTTGCTTGAGCCTATCGACAGAATTATTGAAATAATATTCATTAGAAAATGGAATTAATTATATCAGAAACAGAAGCAAATTATTTAACACTTTATGGCTAAAAGACAGTTTTTTTTGTCATTTAGAAATATTAATAAAGTGCGGTTGTATACAGAAGGGACTACACAAAGCATTTCATCAAAATTAAACGAAGCCAATTGATTTCTTTCGACATAACCTAGACAACCTAGGTTCTGTCGAAACAGAACCTAGGTCAACAGAACCTAGTCGCATAAATTATTGATGCTTTTCACTTTCTAACAAGTTAGTGTATTGTTACTCCCTTCTTTTTCAAAATTGTACAAAACAGAAAAGACTCTTGGATGAAATGATTGAAAATTTTGTTTCGATGATTGAAGAAATCATCGTGTGAATATTATAAAAAATAACTGTTTACTTGTTTTAAAATAAGGGATAGAATTTCCAAGATAATTCAGAAACACTCATAAGTTTTCTATTTCAAAACGAGGGCTTAAAAATCTTAAATTATAGTAATTAAATTATTTATATTTTACCATACGGTACAGAAATTGTATTTTAAGCCGAAAAAATGTACACAGAATAATTTTTTATCTTACAATTCTTTGATTCTTTTTTAGAAAAACTAATTGGATTAAATATTCGATTGTTTTAAGAAATTCTTACATTTATGAAAAACTAACTCAAAGACCAGATATTGACAGGGAGTTAAATGTTGTTTTAACGAAAAACAAAACTACGATTGAAAAACACATTTTAGAAGTAAAAAAAAATCCTCAACTCTATCATAGAATTTTATTAAATCTCTCTGTTTACTCTTTTTTTAACAAAGCGGGAAAAATAAACACATCGTTAATAACTATATTAAATCTATTGAAATAATAAAACATATAAATTAAACTAGAAGAATTTTTACACTTCTAATATTCAGTTAAATTAAAAAATATTCTATATTAGATTTATTCGGTAATAAAAGTATCTCAAGACTTAGGAGAAGGTATAACATGAAATGTGTGTTGAGTTTTTCCACCAATTTAATGTTATATAAAGATTTTGAATTGAATGAGAAAAGAAAACATTAATTAAAGGAAAAAGTAAAAGAAATTCAAAGTAATAGTAATAACCACTGTATTAACACAAAATTGTTTTTCACAATGATATACGAATCAACATGGAAGGAATAAAAAATCGTTTGGTTTTGAGACAAAAATGGCGGCCTCTTATTTTCTCGAAGTTCCGAATAATTAAACTATATTCCCAGTCAATTTTTAGATGTTATACTGCATGCAAATAATAATAATTGTCCTTCGATAAATTAAAAAAAATAAACTCGAATTCTTAAGCAAATTTTGTCTAATTCAATAAGAATTTTTAGAAAAATTAATAATTATTATTTTATGAATATTATGATCATTACTAAAAAAACATGGATAGAGACAGACGATTAACACGATCTGTATTCTTTTATAAATTAGGTGATGCACTAAAATGGAGATCTTATCCAATAAGATAAACACTAACTTTTATAAAATAAAATGAATGTTCTCAAAATACTGTAAAAATATAAACTTTTGAAAAATTAAAAATAACTACGTCTAAACAAAATGTCTATTTAATAAAGGACACGATATTGCGATAAAGATTCAACAAAATCTACTCCTGTAATTTTGGAGAGAAAAGCAGATAAATAATTCAAATTAATTACACGAATAAAAAACATTTACAAATCTATACATTTTATGCTCCTTACTTAAAAAAAGGACTCTAAGAGCGTTAATTTTTGAAAATGAAAGGGAATTAAAAATATTTTACTTAAAGCTTAATGAAAATGGTTTTTGAAATAAGATTGTAACTAAGAGTATTTTTAATAAATTTTCAAGAGTAAGGTGATTTTCAATGGTACTACAGTTATTTACTGGGATAATTGTGTATCAAGAATCTCATTTTTTAAACTAACTATCTTCTTTTTTTATGAAGAACTCTTAAATTTTTATTTTTTACTTAAATGTTATTCAAATTTTTCTTTGCAAGTCGGTTTTTTTCTGATTTTTTACATTCAAGAAAACACTTTCCATGTTTTTATTTTTTAATTTCTATTCAATAAAACATTTTAAGTGTAATTACAAAAGTCGCTAAGCGTAATTGCAAAAAGTAACATTTCTTTAGGAAGTAACATTTTGTCATTTTTGTTTTACTTGTTATGCGACAGAGATTTAGTCTCGGAAAAATGATACATTTTGCTAATGAAGCGTAAATTTTTATGCCGCTTTTAAATTTATGAATGTAGTATTTAAATATTTAAAGTAAAATAAAAATTTATTCTAATGCTATTAATTAAATAAAATTTTATGATAGAAAAAATTTACAAAATAAATATAAAAAGATTTTAAAATTAAGATTATAAGAAATTAAAAAAAAATGATAACAGTTAATGAATTAAAATGTGAAATGCAAGTAACTGTTAAATAATATTATCTATTACAAATGCCAATAATATTTAGTGACAAAGATTTTATCAATAAGATATCAGCCCTCCCCAGACAATCTATATTCACCCCCGCAAAAAAATTAACAAAATGAAAATTTTGAATTTATATTTTCAAAAAGTAGAAATTTTTTATGTAAAATTTCTTTGAAACCATAATCATTTACGAGTCTAAGTCAAAAAATATATTTTGTTTTCATAATATTTATATGAACATTGAAATTTTGTGAATTTTTGGAATTTCGAATAATTGATTTCTAAATCTAATGCTTCTTCATCGGTTAATAGAATAATTTTTTCTTTATTTTCGAAATCGTTTGTTACTTTAAAAAAAATTATATTACCTTTAGTGCTATTCTAAGGTCTAAAAGAAAAAAAAAAGGATAAGAGGGTAAGATTCCTTTTTTATCCCATGGACCTTTTTATCAGGAAAACGAAAACCACAAAATTTCTTTTCAGATAGACTCCCTTTTTCACAAATTCCCCTTTCTAACTAGTAAGTTTAGTATCCATTTAGGCGTAATACAAAATCCTGTAAGGAAACAGAGTCATCATGGATAAAACATAACGCAATGTAACATTCTTCCTCTTTTTGAGGATATTAAATTATAATACATAAATAAAAAAAAAGTCATTTTTTCTAAGATAAAACAAAAATGTATTCAATTAATTAAGAAATTTAAAGTACAGGCTCTTGAATAAAAAAATTAAACAACCATGCAATTTATAGCAAATGTATTTTTTAGGTAAAAAAAAAAAAGGGAAAAATTCAAAATCTAAAAAGTTGTCACCAAAAATAAAAGTACTGCGAGTTGATTTTTTCTTCTTATCAATTCCGGATTCTCAAAAATAAACAAACGTAGATCTCTTGTTAAGCTCCTTGTGTATAAAAATATTTTCTGCTAAAATTGATTAAAAAAACTTTTTTCAAGGATCATAATCTATGTTTTGGAATAACGTTTATAAAGTAAAGTGTGTTCTATCTTATGTTTCGTGTTGCATAAAAACATAGAATAATTTATGAGAATATACTTGCTATACCTTTATTAAGATATTCGATTACTTGGGACAATTTTTTAAAAAAAATGGAGATAAGGGGATTTTTTTGTGGATTTTAGATTTATTTAATGCATTTTAAGAAAAATATGCTAAAATTAGAGAAAAAGAAATTATTATTACTAAAATGGGAAAAAATTGGTAAAAATTTACAAAAAATTACCCTTTCTGTAAAAAAGTTTATAAACAAATTTTCAATTTTGATGTGTTATTTTGCTATTTATTTTTGGAATAACCTTCAGGATAAGAGATATTTTTATTTTTACAAAAATTAGAGGCTTTATCTTAGTTATTATACGAAATTGCTTAAAAAAACAGTGATTATATTCATATAAGGGACTGTACATTTTGTAATAAAACAATGATTGATAAATTTGAAAGTTAAAATACTTCTACTATTATACAGACTATATAAAAAATTTCAGTTATTATTTTCAAAACTTTTTTAGGAATCGCCGGCCCCGTTTGAGTATTTAAAAAAAACACCCACATTTCGCGTGAAACGCGTTTTAAAGCATGATATCTTGCTTAAAGTAGTGACATCTGCCATTACTAAAGCATTTGTAGTTTTTGTTCTAGTGAATGGAAAATAATAAACTAGGTATTTTTATAATGCTAATAAGATGGCCTATAAAATAAAATCATAAAAAAAGTTGTCAATTTTTGGCAAAATTCACAATTTTAGTAGTGAATACCTTAAAGAGAGAAATCTCTTTAAGTTGGAAGTTAAATAGTCGGATACCTTAAAGAAATCTGTGTGTGTGTGATTTTCTTCTTTCAATCATGAAGTGTTTCTCATACCCTAGACGTTCTTGCGAATATTTTTCTAGAATGAACAATTTGGAGATGACTGACAGCAGTAGTAAACCAGGAAAATTCTTATGTAATCCTTCCGGCAACTACAAAATGAAAACTTAAATGTTCGTTAGTTGATATACAACATCAAATTCGTAAAGGGATAATCAAGATAGAAAGAGAATAAATTACAATTTCTCTTTCTGAAAATTGTGTTTATCTGCCATCCATCTTTTATAACATCCTAATTGCTACAGAAAATTAATTTTTTTTATTATTTAAAAAAATTCAGTTAATAGTTAAAACAAGAACTTTATATCATTTTCTTAAAAAATCTTATTACTTGTGGAATTATTATTTACGCCATTAGAGGAATTTTTTTCTGAATACGAATTCCAAATAAAATTATTTTTTATGGTCAGATTAGAATTTAATACTTATTCAAAAATGTTACTTTCTATTCATTTATTTTGAATTATTTAGTGATTGTACGAATTTAACAAACTTTAAATTGATTTATTCACAACCTCATCCACTAGTAACGCACTCTAGAATTTTTCAAGGGGGGGGGGGATCCAAGGTCCAAAGTCCACTGTTCTCGCACCATGCTTCAATACGCTGCCCAGCATATTCTTTTGAAAACAATAAAAAATTTCGATTTTCGGGAACAAAAAACAATAAAAAATTGATAAATGAATATTTAGCGTTAATTGATAAAATTAACTATTAAAAACAAATACTTAATTAATATTTACATACTATATACATAGAATTATAATCAATCGAAAAAAATCAAGGGATTTGGGGGGGGGACCCCCAGGACTCCCCCCTTGAGTGCGCCGCTGTCATCCACACATTATTTCTCAAGAAATCCCAGTTTGAAGCAAATCGTATTTTTAAAGCGGCAGTAGCAGTAAAATTTAATGTAAAGTATATTCAATAGAATAAATACAATAATAATAAAAAATTAATATAACTTTTCTACAATATAAAAAAAATTCCTATTACATCTCTATTTGTGGTGCAATCAAAACCAAACAGCAAAAATTCGAACGCCAGATAATATATTCCTTAAGATATCATACATAACTTAACCATTGTTCAGCATTTTGCTTCGGTAGAAACGATAAAAACAAATAGCACACACACAACGGTAATAATCTCCTAAAATTCAAATTGCGGCCACAGTATAAAGTCCACCCTCCTCCCCATGCGCAGGCAGATACGGCGGTTATTTTTCTAGAGCCGAACCCCACTATTTTTCCAGAAGTAGATGAGCACCATCTTTTATAATGAAGACGGGATAGTTTATTATTGCCTCTCTTGCAGAATTCGATTCAGTTGAAAATCCAGACGTCTCATATTTAATGAGATTTAGTCTGGAGTGTAGTAAAAAGGGTTCAGTCGTCTGTGAAAGAGACGGCGTAATTTCAATGCAGAGAAATACAGGGTAATTTCTTTGGAATCCATGTACCTCGGGTTGTAATGTCCTCATCCGGAAAGGCTTAGCCTGTCGTAATTATACGATTACTCCCGCCACGACTTTTGTTTCCAATGGTGTAACAATGACTTCGCCCAAAATGGCTTTTGTGTAAGGGGAACGCTTTTTGGGATGAGAGGGCACTTTTAATAGAGGTTTTCTATTTCAATTCGCATTACTGGTTTTACTCGGTGGGGTGTTTTGAATTGTGATTTCCTTTTTTGCTTTTCTCGCACTGTGTGAATTAATAAACCCATTGTGGCTGTTCACTGAGCGATTTGAGATTTGTTGTCCAATAAACGCTTGAATAGAACTCTTCTCTTCTACGAATTTTTAGTATTTGTAAGGAGTCTTATTGTCAAGTGTTTTGAATTTTTGTAATTGGATTTAGCGTGGAAGAATGCTTCATGGATTCATATTGTAATCAGTTATATGCAACTAAGATATTATTTTGGATTTATCGAATTTTGAGTTATGATGTTTATAAATTAATTTTAAAAGTGATGAATGGTAAATTTGGTTTGTTTTTCATATATATTTACTATGCCATATTATATCATATTTAAAAACTGCAATATTTTTAATTTGTGACGGTTCTATCTGAGCTCCTTCTACTAATAATAATAGGGAATTTCTGGTCTTTAAAAATTATTTTATTATAAAACTCCGCTTTAAAGAAGAAAACGTGATTATGTTAGTTAAAACTACCATATATAGTCTTGATTTTCAGGTTAGAAAGAGAGATAGGATAGACTGCTATCGGAGCAGGGATTAATCAAATTGAATGTGAATCGCGCGAATATTTAATATTTGATAATTGAATAACTTAAGGGGACGAATTGGCACTGGGATTAAATCCAGAGTAAATAACTAAGAAATCAAAGTGATCGCTTTGAGTAAGTGTGGTTAGTGTATTCGAGTTTTCTCATATCTCGCGTACCTCTTTTATTGTCTACATAGTGATTAATTGGGTGCATCTCTTATTGATTGAATTTATGTAGTGATTAATATTGTGAATAAATTAGATTATTTTGTTGAACTATGGTTAGTGTTCCTCCCAATCCCCTTTTAGGCGTGCAGGCGAGACTATTACAAATTTATATACAAAAATGCATGTTTATCGATAGATAATAGTAAATTTAGTTTTGAAGAATATGTATAGGATATGTATAAATGTTTGATAATTATTTTTTTAAGTGTATTCAAATTTGAAGCTCCATATTTCATTCCAAAAACGATATTACTTTTCAATATGATAAAAAGTACACATTATGGTTACATTATAACTATTTCTTTTAAATGTATTGAAATTTGAAGCTCCGTATTTTATTCTAAAGAATGATATTACTTTTCATTATGATAAAAAGTACACATTGTGGTTACATTATAATTATTTCTTTTAAGTGTATTCAAATTTTTAACTCTATAGTTTCATTCCAAAAACGATATTATTATTCATTATGACAAAAAGTACATATTATGAAAATTCTCTTGCTCATCAAAACATAATAATTTTTCAAAGCTTTTTTTTGAAAAATTTATGTTTTAATATACCTTTACCATATAATTTTTCAAAGTAATGATGCCTACAAAGAAATGTTATTGACAAAAGTAAATGCACATCGAAAATTTATGGTAAAAAGATGAAATTTATTTCTTAATGTTCAATCTACTTATCAATAAATAACAATTTAGGTAAATCACTTTGACAGAAATTTCACTTCATAATTATAGCTGTTGCGATTCCCCAGCATTATAGAGTAATTATTTTCTCATATACACTTTATTTTTCGAGCTTCAAGTATATTAATTTTATAAACATGTTTTTCATTTACGGCGCTGTTGACTTCCTCCATTTAACTTGTTAATATTGCGTTAAGAAATGGCTTTGAAGATAAAGTACATCGTTATCAAAGTAGCTCTAATTTTAAGGAAAATTTTATTTAATATTTACGATAATAATTCTAATGAACTGTTTATGAACTTTATGGTTGTTTATTTCTATGAAACGAACAAAACCCTTTAGTAGTATTAAAGTTTCAATAAAAATAATAATTATTAAAGTTTTGTAAAAAAAAAAATAATAATAATTGTGTCATTGATTATGAAAAGAATCTGAAATCTTTTTAAGGAAAATATATTTGGAAAATTAGATTTTTTAAAAATCATGCATTTTACTTTTAAATTAAAAATGTAAAGTTAGGGATCTTTATTGAATACAGGGTCAACATTTTTAATTTAGAGGTATTTATTTATAGAACTTAATCAATTTATTGAATTACGAGTATTCTTTTATGAAAAATTCAATATTTATAATGAGTATTTATTATGCAGAGATAAAGATGTAGAACGGGGTCAGTAACATGTGGCACGTGGTACAATTCTCAGTGGCACTCTGTACTACTCCACAAATTTGTCAGCTTTTGAGTGGTTGGAAGTTGATAAATTTATAATGGACCTTCTTGACAAACAGCTACAGAATTATGGACATTTATAGAATTACAAAAAAAACCTGAAAGATAAACTTACATCTATCATATAAATTATTGAATGTTAGCTGGAGAGATTTAATTGTTTGAAGAGAGAAAATTGAATTTACTCTGCTTTCTGCTTTTTATCTATGTAAAAATTCTTTCCTGATATGAAAAATATTTCGAGTCCACAAAGAAATTGATAACATCTGAAAGCTCAGAATCGTGTAAAATTGAAAGTCACAAATTATACCCCTGATTTTTAACGATACGAAAGTGTAGAGTGGGGCAAGCCCTAGGTTCGCATTAAAATTTTTATTTAACTATAATGAAGAGAAATGCTTATACACTGCTAGCCACCGTAAATGCAACACCCTGAAGGAAGCACGCAAATAACATGAAATTTACAACATGCATTAGAGGAGGTGAGATATGCAAATGATTAGAATTTCAGCGCAGACACACATCACGCACGCCTGTGGAGCCACCTCAAAGCGCTATTTAAGGCTTGGAGATTTCGACGATTTCAAGTTCGGCAATTGTGTTTTTCTTGTGGTTTTTTCAAAAAACGATCAGTTATGTCTCGTAGAAAACAGCGATCAGTTTTTGATCAAGTATCCGAGTTCGACAGAGGAAGGATAGTGGGCTACTGAGATTGTAGATTATCTTTCAGGGAAATCGGTAGTCGTGTTGGACGAAAAACAACTATAATGCAGATATGTGACCGTTGGATGCAGGAGGGTACGACGGACCGACGTGGTCGATCGCATCTATCTCAGTGCACCACTTCACGTGAGGACAGGCAAATTGTGCGCATGGCAGTGACGGATCGCTCAGTCACATCACGAACCATAGCAAAGCACATTGAGTCTGTAACGCATCATTCAGTGTCTGCGCGTACCATTCGACGCCGTTTACAGCAGAGTGGTCTGTCCGCAAGATGGCGCAGAACCCCAGACGTCTCCGCCGCCAATGGTGCGATGAAAGAAGGATGTGGGCGGCAGAATGGAATGAATTTGTCTTTACTGACGAGTCACGCATCTGTCTGCAACACCACGATGGTCGGATTCGAGTCTGGAGACACCGTGGAGAGAGGATGCTGAACAGCTGCGTTATGCACCGCCACACTGATCCTGCACCGGGTATTATGGTATGGGGCGGTATTGGATATCACTCTCGCACTCCTCTAGTACGAATTGCCGGTACTTTAAACAACCAGCGCTACATCTCCGAGGTGTTGGAGCCAGTTGTCCTTCCTTACCTTCAGGGCTTGGCCACAGTCATATTTCAACAGGATAATGCGCGACCACACGTGGCACGCATTGTCCAAAGGTTCTTCGTCAATCACCAGATTGAATTGCTTCCCTGGCCGGCTCTCTCTCCGGATCTTTCGCCGATAGAAAACATGTGGTCCATGGTTGCTCAATGATTGACCCAGATTACACCCCCAGCTGCCACACCAGATCAACTTTGGCAACGTGTGGAAGCTGCTTGGTCTGCTGTACTCCAAGAACACATCTAAAGTCTCTTTGAATCAATGCAGAGGCGTGTGGCACCGATGATCTCCAACTATCCCGGCTAATCTGGCTACTGATTCTGGAGGGAACCACACTTCACAGAAGTCCATAAATTTAATCATTTGACACTTGGTCAACATGTTATCTACAAAATAAATTTTGTTGTGCTATCTCTTGTCTTTCTTGGTGTTGCATTTACGGTGGCCAGCAGTGTATTTTATGTGTTGCCTGTTTCTTATCTTAATAAATATATTTAAAAATAATTAATATATGTACAGTTTTAATTTTTTAAAAATTTTCGTTGAAGAATAAATATATTTTATGCTCTTTATTTTTATGTTAAGAAATATCTTTAAATGATGCAAAATTACAAATATAATTAAACACAAAATCTATATTATTGATCTCTGTTCTCTAACACTGCATGCATTATCGCGGGAATCGATTTGTTTGAAAAATGTCGTACTGTGTGGCACGCTGAATCATATTGGTAGATTGGTTTGAAAAAGTTTGAGTTTAAATACACACATCTAACAAGCAGAATAACATTTTGAAACAATTGTCATCTTATTGTTGAAAGTAGTTTTTTAAAATTATTCTAAAAAGTATCAGATTTATTTGATTCCAGTTCCTTTTAATTCGTTTGAAATTAATTGTTCCAAAAAATAATCAAACTTTTACATTGGAAAAACTCCACAATGAGTATAAAATTGCAGTCTAAAAATATGTTCAGATTTATTTTTCAAAAAAATATTTTTAATATGTTTTCATCAGCTAAAGATGAACTTATTACAAGGTCTACTCATATTAAACCTTTTGTTTTTATAATCAAAATTAATAAAAAGATACCTCTTTAAAATTGGCGAGTTTAATAAACATGTTTGTGAGTATACTACCAAAGGAAGGAAGTTTAAAACATTTATTTTATTTAAACGTATAAATAGATAACGAATTAAATAGTTTCTAATTTTAAGAAAAGGATGCTTAGAAGCTATGTAAGCTCTAACATGAATTAAATGAGAAATAATGCAATGAGTAAAATGTTGCAAGGAGTTATATCATTTTTTTCACATTGTTTAATTAACGCAAATGAATTACAGAATTCACAAGACAAAGTATTTTTCGTTTTTAATACCGTCTCCTTTAATCCCTCCAAATGACAAATTTGGACGCATTTGGATAAATGTATTTTAATAAAACATGGTGTATAAAAATTAACTTGTTTATAAAATCCTTTATTCACGTATGCATTCTCTATCTGTATATTAATTTTTATCACTTGCTATCCATTTTTTTCATGATGTATTTTTATGTCACCCAATTGCATATACATATATTTCTTAAGAATTATATAATATATACGATTACAATATATGCATTTATATGCGTTTGGTTTTTCCACTATTAAAGCATTAGTTCAGGGGTGGGCAGACTTTTCGAGCGTACGGGCTACTTCTAATGTTTTGAAGGTATCGCGGTCCACCCAGTGTCGTAGTTGTGACCATTCTGTATTAAAATTGTGTGTTTTCTTTTTTTAACACTTGTTTTCGACATTATTAAAATATTACAATACTATTTTTACTACAAAAACTCAAGTAACACAAAATTGTCAAGTTGAATGCTTGAACAACTATGAACGACTGCTAGACTATGGAGGTATTCAATGCAGCGAGCAGAGCAGATACTTGAATCGACGAATTCGAAAACGATGTACTGAATTTGTTTGCTACCAACATAAGAATCCAACCCCGTGAAAGAGCGGAAAGAGCTGATCATCAACATATATTCTCCCCTCCAGTCGGCGAGTTGGGAATTTTTCCCCTACAGCGGCAGTGAAGAGTCATCTTTTGCTTCCAATAAAGATACAAACATTTATCAAATCATTTGCTTAAGTAAACATAGTCGCATCAATTGTGGAGAGATGATTCTAAAATCTAGCTGACATCTGTGTTCCATGAATAGGTTTCTTTTAGTAAGCGTGTCTTAGTAAAGGCGATCACCCCAAAATGTCTTGGTGGCCCACCGGTCGATCGCGATCGACTTAATGCCCATCCCGGCATTAGTTTAAAAAGAACAGGTTGAAGAGTTAAAAGGAACATGAATAAGGAAGAACCGTTTGCCTGAAAAGTACGTATGAGCTGATTGTTACGTTTATGAAGTCCTGTTGTCTCATCTTAACTTTCCGCGTACTGCTGACTTTCACTGATGAATAAGGAAGAAACGTTTGCCTGAAAAATACGTATGAGCTGATAGTTACGTTTATGAAGTCCTGTTGTCTCATCTTAACTTTCCGCGTACTGCTGACTTTCACTGATACATACCATTATATATCTTATAATAATACACAGTAGCGTGCATTTGCGGGTGGGTGTTAAAATTCTAGGGGGCCCAAAGTCTGACTGTCTCCAAGCACCTTTGTTAAATCCAACTTGAGGGCCCAAAACCTAATTTCGCAGGGGGGCCCAAATGTTCTCCGTTATGCCACCGATAATATATCATATCATTATACAGGTGCTGTTTAAGACAGTTTAGGCAATAAAGAAGTTGACCGTTTATTTTGGCCACAATGTTCTCAGGATTTAAATCCATTTAAAAATACTTGAAATGCCTTATGATGATGTCTTGCTCCTTGATTTTAACCTTCAACATACAAATAAACTTTCTTCCATCCTTTAAAAAGAATAGGAAGAAAATTTGCATACTAGTTTCTGGATGATGTTTTTAACAACATATCGTGGGACAGGGGTAGGCAAATAGCGATGCGCACAGAGTTCTTTTGCGTCCCGCCAAGGCAGTAAAAAAAAACTAAATAGACAGAAAATGTTCTTTATGTTTAGATAAACATATATTTGTGAGCAAAGTTTTTCTTAGATGAAGATCGACAAATGATATATAGATGCAAATTGGCTAATATTAACTTGTCAGCTGTGATGCAAATTTCAACAAGCAATCTCACTTCTGATTAAAAAAAATTGTAGAAAGTATGATACGGTACATGTGTCTTATTAAACTGATTTTAAAATTAAATGTCCTTGTGTGCAGCTATAGATGATATGAAATGAACTCACTAAATCAGTGATTCCCAAAGTGGTCTACATCGACCCCTAGGAGTCTACGATGACCTTCAAGGGGTTCACGTCAGCAAAAAGTTAATTTGGGGATCCATGAGGTGTAAATGGGGTCTACGATAGTGGCTCTCATTAAACCAGATCGTAACTTTAATTTTAAAAGAAAATTTAATCAAAAGGGGAAACCAGATTTACCTATTTAACAAATTTATTTACTAAATTTAAGGAAATTAATTTGCAGTTACAAGGGCCATCATTTGATCGTTTCTTGCCAGAATTAAGTTAAGGAGTATAATATAAGACGTCCCAATTTTCCTAATTTCTCAATTTGTCATACACAATCTGCCAGGAAAATGCCGTTTTAACCTACATTTAAATGCCCCATTATTCAGATTTCGAACTTTGGTTTGAGAATGTTTTGACTATGGTAATACCACAGTATGCAATGAATTAATATGGTCACATTGAAAGATAGAAATACCAAATGTCAGATTACGAGAGGAACTGATAGGTAATAGGCATTAAAAAGATCTTTTTTAAGTTTAAATACGGATATCAGCAATTTTGGAAGCACCAGACCCTTCCTATTGAAAGCATTTGTTCGTTAACTTAGTTACTTTATGTATTAATTAAGTTAATTAATTAACATGTGTGTGTCTTAAGTTTGAACACTGTCCTTCACTACATTTAAATCTTTTAAAGTAAGTATAACTCTATACCAGCTGTTAAACAGACATTTAATTTGATAAATTTGCAAAAATTCATTATTAGATAATTAGGAGTGTACCCAAAACTGAAAAACACAGCAAGGGGTCTATGAGACAAAAAAGTTTGGGATCCTGTGATCTAAATGAATAAAACTATCACTATTTTATTTAATACATTTAGTGATTTTTATGGTACAATTTATACCTTTTCTGAGATGCAAAGTTAACTAATGAATACAATCCTTTTAAAAACGTGTTTAACAATGGGGCCCTCGAGTAAAACTATTGCTTGCTCCTGCTTTGGTGAAGTAATAGTTGCATCGGAGTTTATGGTGGACATATCCCATACTATAACATCTGTTTCTGAAGTACCTTAGGTATGTTCTTTGCATGATTTTTATAGTTATGTATTCAGGTCATCAACAGTCCACTTTCTGTATCTCCTTTTAAAACAATTTTATGATGAAAAATAATTTTCATTATCAGTGTTTTTGTGCATAATGCTTTGGAAACACAACTTTTGTAAGCATGAAGTGAAACAATTCCTGGGTTTTAATGTATGACAATTTCTGTACGTTCGTAAATTTTGTTATTTGTGACAATGTACAAGTTTCATTTGTGGATTATTTTTACTACACATGTAATAGCTCGAGTCACATAACTATATTGTAGATCTTTGCAGTGAAGTAAACATGATATATTGCAGTGGCGAATTCTAACAGAATACTAAAAGCATTATTTTAAATAGCTAATCAGAAGTATATATATTGTTTCAGAATAACACATTCCCGAAATCTAAGTCAGATTATTTGCTTCAGTCGACGAACCTGCCTTTGTATGTCAACTGGACTGTGCATAATCACATATTACCTTGTTACTAAGTTAATCTTGAGACGATTCGTATAGATAAAAAAAGATGCAAATCTAAGCAATCTGTGCATAGACTTGAATTTTAATGTGGCTTTTCCACTTGAAGCTAAGATGTGTCTCGAGGCAGACTCTCAGAGCGTGTGAACGATTTTAAACTAAACGAGGCGTTCAGAACACGTCTTCTCGAAAAATGTACCAAATCAAGTTATGCGAATGTGTGAAAGGATTTCAGAATACATTCGAGACTCTTTTTTTTTTTTGTTTCGTATTAAATGAAGTGAAAATGATAGATGAGTGCGGTGGATATATTTGCTCGAATAAATTTTCAACAGAGCAAACGAAAGTAAATCGCACAGAAAATTGAAAAATGCGAATGGTAAAACATATGATGATCAAGTGGTAGATGCTCTGTTGTGATAACTGATATTAAATGTAATGTTATATCCAGTAAAGCTGAAAATTATATGTACTTAATGGCATGAGTTCAAAATCGTTTAGCTTTTTTATGTTTTAAGTAGGTTTGATTCAGTTTTTATTAGTTCTTTTTGGAAAGAGGGAAATGGAAGGTTCTAAAATAAAATATATAATATTTTTGTTCTTAAAAAAACAATTAATAAAAATATTTGAATTTTTTAAAATTTCCAAAATATTTAATTTTTTTTATGTACATACTGAACTACTGTGTATGCGATCCCTTTTTTAAAAACTGTTCTAATGATACAAGATTAGAATACCATTGAAATTTAAATAATGGCTTACAGAAGGAGGAAATTTGTGGTATTAAGGTTGCATGAGGACTCCAGGATCATTAAATGTGGCCTTTTAAATAAATTTAAAATATTCCATAGAAAATCTTTTTATTCTCATCTTTTTCTTCCTCAATGCATTTTTATTAATCTTGAATTTTTCGGTCAACTAATGTTATTTAACTGTTTGCCATTTTTTTTGATGATGTCAAAACACGCAGTATATCTTTTTTATTTTAGTAGAAAATATTTTAAATTGAAGTTGATTATGTTTATATTTTGAGAATTAAAAAGCCAAATATTTCGTTAAGTGCTTACAGAAAAGCGATTTTTAAAGTTCTTGTCCAAGAATCATTTTGAATTTGCATAAGCGCAATGTAAATTTTATGGATGTTAAGTTAGATATACACTATCTGGCCAAAAGTATCCGGACACCCCTTTAAAAAGTGGTTCTGGTGAGTGTCGCAATTTGACACGTAATTGAAAGCTATAAAAGTGTTGGTAGTGGTTTGTCAGATTGTATTTATGCGTTTGTGAGGAAATGAGTAAGTCAAAGGAGCTTAGTGAGTTTGATCGTGGCAGTATAGTGAGATGCCACCTTTGTGGGAAATCAGTTCGTGAGATTGCGGACATTCTACTGAAGCCTAAATCCACTGCGAGTGATGTAATTGTGAAGTGGAAACGTCGAGGCACTGAAACGGCAGAAAAACGAACCGGTAGGCCGAAAATACTTGGTGAACGCGGCCGCAGAACTCTGAAATGGGTAGTGAAACAAAATCGCAAGTCCTCGTTGGAGGAAATTTCTCAGAAGTTCCAAAGTTCATCAGGAATCAGTGTTAGCAGGAGGACTGTCCGTCGAGAGTTAAAAAACTTGGGATTCAATTGTCGTGCAGCCGTTCACAAGCCAAACATCACTCCACAGAATGCGAAGCATCGATTGCAATGGTGAAGAGCTCACCGACATTGGACTGTGGACATGTTGAAAACTGTTCTTTGGAGTGATGAATCTCGCTTTACAGTCTAGCAGTCGGATGCACGCGTCTGGGTTTGGCGGATGCCCGGCGAACGTTTCTTTAGTGACTGCATTGTGCCGACTGTTAAGTTTGGTGGTGGAAGCATAATAGTGTGGGGGTGTTTCTCGCGGTTTGGCCTGGGTCCGTTAGTTCTTGTGATTGGAAACATGAACTCTGAGATGTATGTGGACATTCTGGACAATGCTGCACTCCCAACTCTATGGCAATATTTCGGGGAAGAACCATTTCTCTCTCTCTCTCTCTCTTCGAGCAGTATGACTGCTCCATTCACACATCGAGGCTTGCACAGACGTGGTTTGACGAAATGGGTGTTCACAAACTGGACTGGCTTCTCAGAGCCCCGAACTAAATCCCATAGAACACGTTTGGGACTAATTAGAGCGCAGATTACGTAGCCAGCCAAATCGACCATACTCACTGCAAGCACTCACTTCAGCTGTGATGGACGCCTGGAAGGCAATTCCTTTGGTCACCTATCAAAAATTGGTGGAAAGTCTTCCCAAACGTGTGCAGGTGGTCATCCATGCAAAAGGGGGACAAACATCATATTAATATGTGCCTCAGGACGCTCTAAGTCCACACCACTGGGTGTCCGGATACTTTTGGCCAGATAGTGTATATGTATACTGCAAGAGCATCGCACTAATTTACGAACAATTAACAAGTTATCAAACAAAAGCTAGTTTCAAGTTACAACTCTCTAAACTGTTATTCTCAAAAAGTGCATTATTAATAATGATAAAATAATATTAACTAAAATCTAAATAATGGCACACACGCAGTAAACTTTGAGCTTTTGACGATTCCTTTTGAAATATTTAGAGATTTAAAAAAAAATAACTCATAGCACATAGAAATCTATTTGTTATATTTTTTGTAAACATTTTGAAAAATATACCCAATAAATCATTTAAAAATATATTTACATTTAAATTTAATTTGTATCGTTATATTTTTACTGAAGTCATATCACTTCAAATGATTATGGCTTTAAAATAAAATATAATGAAAACACATTATGAAGTACTCTGTATTTAAAAAAAAAGAACTAGAAAATTCTACATTTAATACTTTTTAATACAGAAATTTCTGGATTCTTTTGCAATTGAATGCATTCAAGCATTCAGGAACTTATGATTAATTTTAAAAAATCTGTAATATCTTTTTTCATCATACAATGATTTCAAATGGAATATTAATCACGAACTGATTATTGTTTGCATCAGTTCGTATAGGAAAAGAAAAATAATTACAAATCAATATCAAACTATTGAATGGAATTTTATCAGATGTTGGGAGAAACATGTTAGAATGTAAAGTCAATCAAGATTTGCATCCTCTAAGCAGCTTTACACTTTTTCATCTTTTGTCTGTGTTTTTCATCATCTCTCTTTTCCACTTTTTTTTACATTATTTTGAAATCATATTTTTTATTTTACCAATGACTTAAATTATAAATTTTTTTTTTTCTCTCTGCGACGCATTTTCATTATGAAAGAAAATTGTCTTCTTGCTGTATTTTTCATTCGAGTACTTTTTAAAAGAATTTTGTTTTATATATATATATATTCTTTATTTTAATTTCTTTTTTAAAAAAAATCATCTCTTTTTTTAACCTCTTTGCTTTATTTATTTTTATTTTTCTTCATTATTATTACTTATTTATTATAATCATTATTAAAATTACTTTGTTTTTTATTTTCCTTTTTATTGTTCTGTTATTGCTTTCCAATGTATTATTTAATTGTATTTTTTATTTTTCTTTAGTTTATATAATTTGTCTTCGTACTTTTTACTTATTTTTAATTTATTTTATTGTTTGCTTTCGTTATTTTTACCTTTTATTTTTATTTTGCTTTTGCATCTTTTTTTCCTTTTTGAATACCTTCAAGCCCTTTTATTTTGCTTAAAATAGGAATGAGTGCTTGCAGTATACTTTGTAGTACACGAAATTTTTTTAAAAATAACATTAAGTCCAATTGTAATTAAAAAAAAGCAAAAATACTGTTCAATGATCGATTATAATATAAGCTGTTTATCACTTGAACAGTATTTTTGTTTATTTATTATTGCTGTTACAGCTGATTTTGTTAAAAAAGTTTCTTCATTTCAAAGTAAAATTTCTAAATAAGGTTTTATGCGAGAACAATGAAAAGAAATTTTACGTAACAAAAGAAAAATAAATAAAAAAAATAATCTTTTTTGTATGTATTGGCAACGTAATAGGCTATTTACTCAAACACATTAATCAATTCAAAAGTATTAAATCCAATACAAAATTATTTCCTTAGTATAAACAATAAAATTAAATTAGAATTCGATGCAAACTGTTTCATTTAGCCAAATCGAACCAATTACTTATGAAAATTTTTTTCCTTCTTTTTTGACCTTGAATTACCTCTTATAATGATAAAAGCTACCATTGTGTTTTATTTGATTTCATTAAAGTTGATAAATGACATTGTTCTTAGAATTACTTTCTCCTAATGTTACGTAACTGTTTAAAAGGATGAAATGCTGCATTTTTCTTTTGGTTCTTACGCATTTTGGTTTTCATTTAAACAATAGCTCGCTCATAAAACTAAAAAAAAAAAATCTCTTTAACTTTAAACTGGACAGTTTCTAATTTTTGTTGATTGATTTAAATTACATCAAATTTAAGAGCTGGATAGTACAATAATAACCAACAGAGACTAAAATTAGAGCCAATTAAAATTGTGTATTTTTCTCAATTTCTTAACCCACCGTGTAGAGGGAGGGGGCGATGGACGTTAAATAGTTAGGAGACGTTGTCAGGAGTGGGAGAAGGGGGATAACGTAGTTAGAAAATGGGGTGTCAGCTTAGGGGTCACCCATTTCACTTGACCGAGGTTCAGAATTAAGAGGTTCATCGCCAATAGCCCTAGTATTGCTTTATGTGTGTGGTACGACGTTACATAATATAATTTTCTCTCTCTCTCAATTTATTAAATAGTCAAATAAGTTTTTAATAAAAAACTTAATGGGAAGTTTTCCTAATTCTTTTTAACCGCATGATATGAAACTTTTAATGTTGAATCCATCTGGAAACAGAGCCAGATGTATCCATTTCTACATCCTAGGCCAAACAATAATACTACACCCCTATGCTAAAAAAGTTAATTTACATTGTTTAATTGTTTTAAATATTGACTATTTTATTTACGAAATAATATTTTTTATAATCAGAAGTAGTATTGCATTATTGAATGATTGTAAGTATTTGGTTGAGTATAGTTCTTCCTGACTTCAACACCCTGACTACTACGCCGCTAGGCCATGGCCTAGGTCAGGGGTGGCGAACTTTTACGAATCAATGCACCATTTTTTGTAAAGAAATGTTTAATGAGGTACGGAAGTGCTGTCACATAATTTTGACTTGTGATTACTAGGAAAATAATAAAAAACTATATATTGACAACATAAAATTCTTTATTTACTAAGAAAAAATACATTTAGCACTGTATTTAAATCTTTTAGTTATACGTATAATTCAAATTTAAGTAACATTAGTGTGACTTCTGTTGTTGCACATTAGGTGACACACAACTTATATTAGGATTGTAAGATGCTGAGGTGTTGCTAAACTTTTTGTAGGTCCTGTATCAAAATTCATTGAGGGCTATTTTTCGGGGGTTAACGATTTTTTGCTTACGCTTGTTGGGGCCCCGTATCATTGATATGGCTGATATAGCGGTAGCTAGGCCCTGGTAAGATATTAGTAACATTTAGCACAGAATGTATGCCGAATTAGAGTCATCTGCCAAACGGTTTCTAAGCAATTAAATCTTTTTACTCTGGCTCATTTTTTTGACAAAAGGATTTGTGATTTGTTTCAAAATGCTATTTTACAGACATGTTCCAGAACTTAACACACAGACATCGTTCTGTCACATTTACTAATTATGCCATATTTCTAGGTCCACTAAGTTTGAAATTCTCTGTTACACTTACTATCTTATGTTTTTTGTTTTTCTGCTGGACTAGCCTTGTTAAATAACAATTAAAAGTAGTAAATATAACACAAATAAAATTTAAAATACAGTTGTGTCGCCGAAATTGACTATACTATATGTACACAAACTTTAAAGTCCACGACTTAACTAAGATAAGACAATTACAAACGAGTGTGCACCCCTCGATCGATCACTCGTGTTTGTTCATAATACTTCAAAGTGAACTTTGTTATTTTGAACTAAAATGCAAATTGTGTTTTGATCGGTGTCTGTGCCCAAAATATTGTGTCGCGTGCCCTCAATGGCACGCGTGCCACTGGTTCGCCACCCCTGGCTTAGGTTGTCTTAATGGGAAATTCGACCTCAACTAGTCCAGTAAAGTGCATTTTTGTAAGGGATTTACACACAGTTTTTCCTTTTCCAGTTTCCTAATTATTTTTGCTTCTTTGCCTTGGATTCTAGGTTAAATTATTATTTTCCTTTAATAAAAAAATATATATTTAAAATGAGTTCGTCTAGAAATGATAAAGTTATAACTTTTTTTTTTTACATTTGAATGCTTTTTTTTAGCAAGGTTTTTAATGTTTATAATGAAAGAAACATATTTTAAACAAAATAAACACTAAAATGTCTTCATGTTTTAAAAGTTTTCAAAACAATTGCTCGCGTTTACATTTTAAACTATAACAAATTTAACAAAAAAGAAATGTACAGCAAGTTTTTTTTTTAACGTTAAGGATGCGTTGTGTAGAAAACCACATAAAAAAAGACTTCTTACTTGAAACTATCGGTTATTTTCTTAAATCGTGTAAATGGTGGTATTGCTTCTAACATATTTCGGCCAAAACCTCTCCCGATGGGCATTTAAAGTCACGCATGTTAAATCTCTTGCCTTATTTCAGAGGATGCAATTATTAAATATTCAAAAATAGAAAATTTATTTCCGCACGTCTTTTGAAGCCAAGAACTCATTTCCTGATTTTTCTCTAGAACTGGTGAATTCACTAATGTCCAAGAAATTTTTGGAAGAAGTGTAGTTTCATTTTTACATTTTTACTTTAAAAAATCGCAGACAAATAATCCATATAAAAAGAAAATTCCGGTGTTTTTTTTTTTTACTTATAAAATTTATAGAATTAGTAAAAATTGTCTATGAATGTAGATCAATAAATTTAATCGAAGAAAAAGATTGTTTTATTGACATCATTTGTTTGACGTTTAAAATAATAGAATTTTAAGGAATCTTTAATTCTTCA
The DNA here is from genome assembly GCA_019973975.1 of Trichonephila clavata. Classification (NCBI taxonomy): domain Eukaryota; kingdom Metazoa; phylum Arthropoda; class Arachnida; order Araneae; family Nephilidae; genus Trichonephila; species Trichonephila clavata. The sequence goes on along the minus strand of BMAO01027594.1, from coordinate 20,604 downwards.
TGTGCATGATGGCAAAATACAGTGTTTGATTGATTAGTATTTTGAATAATATAGTTGAAGAAATATATAGGCTGTTGGCGACAGGATTCCTAATTTAAAATCGTGATGATGACGTCACATCTGAACTCTCTCCTAGTGTCTTCTCTCCTTCTCTCCTTATATCTCTCCTTCATCAAATATAACGGAAAGGCTTAATTCTATTTAATGTGCTGTAGTTTTATCAGACGGATCCTTACGGAATCAGTTCAAAGGTCAAAGCTCAACTTAAACATCGACCGTGGAGTTCGTACATAGACAGCCTCAGTAACCACAACTGCTTAAGATGATTGAAGACCTACTCAAGCACGTGACCATGGATTAAAATGTCAACTGTTTTAATGTAATCAGTAGCCAACTGTGCATTTCTAATCGCATTATTTTAATGATTTAGAATAAACCAGGGAAGGGCACACTTTTCCAGGATACGGGCTACTTCTAATTTTTTCCCAGTGGCATTGCTGGGGTGAGCTAAGTAAAAAGTCTACACTGTTTATTATAACTTAATAAAATAAATATGGAATATGCACTTTTACCTACAGAACTAAATTAAAAAAACTTACACTTTTAGTACTGCGTTTGAAGCAAAACGCAAGATACAAACATAATAATAATAGTCACACATATAATATCAATTGATACATTTATATTTTCAAACAATTCAAAAATAAAACATTTTCGTCTAAAATTCGTTCTCCTAGTTAGTAGAGGATTTAATCGGTGTGCATAGAATCAGCCAATCTTGAATATTTTGATATATAATTACTAACTGCTAATCTTCAGGCGGTCACTCTAAAATGTCTTCTCGGTCCACCGGTGGATCGCGATCGACTTAATGCTTACCTCTGGACTAAACAAATAAGGGGGTTCAATTATATGAAATAATTAAGCTATTGTGTTAGATAAAATAAAGTGCACGAAGCGATTTCTTTTAATCTTATAATTTAACGATAGAAAGAAGTAAACATAGTACCAAGAGTTGTTTATTATTTTGAAGTACACTTTTCACATCGGTAATTAAACGATTTTTTAATGAATAAACTGAATTTTCTGGTTTTTCACAGATTAATAATGAAAGAAATTTCCCAATGAAATTATTACTAATTTTTGGTTTTTCATCCTTGATAGAACTTTTTCTCCATCCTTTCTGAAGAACATAAAATCCTGAGCTCTAAAAAAGGCAATTTTTTGCTGAATATGTTCTTTAAAACGACAGAAAAAAGTGAAAAATAGTTTCAATGACATTAAATGAGAGAAAACATTATATAGATAGGGAGAACAATCTTTTAGGATCCAACCACTTCATTAATAAATTTTCTTTCATTCTTTAGCTTTATTTTTTAATTTCAATCTAAATTATTCATTAAAACGTTTTTTAAAATTATTTTCGCATCAAAAAAGGAATATGCAAAACTAATTGGTGCAGTTTTTAACAACACCGAATTCTCTTAAAATATTCTCATGAAATAAAGTTTTCTATACACAAAGAAGTAAAATGTATAGTTCTTATAGAAAAAGAAAAACTTTATTATAAATATGGCATAAAAATAAGAGATAGGGAATTTTTGGAATAAAAAGTGCAAAAAATATAGGACAGTATGAAGGTAATTATGCTGAATATTCTGGGGGGGGGGGGGCTGAAATAATTATATGTAAAATAGTGAAAATTGTTCAAATAGGATTTTTCTGAGACAAAACAGGATAATCAGATTAGCTTCTCAAATTATTTTTTCAGCTAAAATGCTTGAGAGATCTGTGACATTTTTCACCAATCACTTATCAGTTATTGAATACGTTAGTGTTTGTTTTATATATATGAGGAAAATATATCTATAGCACTAAAACAACTGAAAACTCATAAAATGAAAGAAAACCTTCATGAGTAATTAAGTTTTGTTTTCTCTGTGTCAAAGAACACATTTTAAGGCCAGTTTTTGGATAATTTAGCACCATTCTTAAATTCGTACAATCAATATATTGTTTACTTCTTATTAAGATGTTGTTGTCAGAATATGGTGCTTATATCCATTTTTACGAATCGAATTTCCAAAACGATTCAAGGGGAAAATGCCCCCCAATGAAATAATCGAACGCTTCCAAAGAAAAACGATAAATTATTAAGTCTAGGAGGAAATGAATGAGACAATTTATGACAGAAAAACAATTCGATGAAAAAAATCCAGTCCCCAAATAATATTTTTAGTTCTCACGAAAGTGATTAATTCGGAATATAAAACCGAATAAAAAGACACCTAAACTTGTTTATGATTTTTGTCTCCCTTTTGCCGACTGTCTGAATTTTTAACCCTTTAGTCTCGCCACTTATACTGGTCAATGGATGACTGAGTTACCATTGCACTTTCTCTCTCTTCAGAACTCTTTTATTTTTAACCCTAACCAGCATACGACGAATCGTCTGAAAAATAGATTTATATTACTCGATTTTTTTTTTCTTGTTCTTTTTGATTCTTTGTCTTCTTTAAAATCGTGATTCAATTTCATTGTTTGGCATTCAGCAGATGTTTGACGGCAGGTGCAACTGAATTGCGAACTGGGAGATAATTCTTTTTTTTATTTATTTTTATTTTTATTATAAATATTACCTCTCCTTCGATGGCAGCGAAAATTCTGACTGGCTTTTCATTCTATGCATATGCAGGTCGTTGATCCAATGGTATATTCAAACTCTTTCTTTCCATCAAACTAGAGTGATAAAATTTTTTTTTTGACAGAACAGCATTTATTTGCTTGGAACAATTTGAAGAACATATTCGACCTTTAAAACACAAAAAATGAGAAATTACGTTTTAGAACAAACATTCTTTAATACCTACCTGTCATAAATGTTTATATTGTACTACTTTTACCTGTTATGTAATACAGCCGATTCTCGTTAATTCAAACTTTTGATAATACGAACCTCTCGCTAATTCGCGAAGTATATCTTCAGCCCCTAGAAAAACTCTTGATATTTCAAACTAAAACAATACATTTTAGTACACTCAATATTTCGAAGTAAAATTTGAGGCTTATTGGTGGCTTACTTGGGTAGAATACAACACGCGATAATTCGAAGTGATCTAATAAAACTCTCGACAATTCAAACTCTCACTATCATGTAGAGCTCTGCAACAAACAGGTTGGAGCTTACATGCTTTGTGTTGCATTGTCTCTGCTTGTATCCCCTGTAACGTAGTCCCTTTGATGATCATCGGAGTTGACTCCGATAACTCTGACAGAAGCTTAAGTGTCACCAAACAAACTACAGAACTTTTTCCTTCAAAATCATATTGATGCGGACGTTTTTCAAGCTTCATTTATTGTAGAAAAATCTATTGACAAAGTTAGATTGAATGCCATAAAAAAAAGATAACAGATTTTTTCGTCAAAAAAATTATGTACAGTATGTATTTTTTTAATAGTTGTTTTTAATATATAAATGGTATTCTTTTAATACAGGACTTTTAGCTTCTGTATAATATTTATACTGTACATAATATGTACTTTTTAAAAAAAAATACTTTAAAATAATTTCAAACATGTGTACGATTGTTGTTTTATTACTTAGTTTTGAATTTAAATGTGTTAGAAAATAAATGTCTCCGCGTGTATTTTGGGAGTTTTTTTCTACACTCTTGATCATTCGAACTCTTGAGAATTCGAAGTTTTCATTGGTCTCTTTAACTTTGAATTATCGAGAGTCGACTGTATCTGTAAAATGTCAGTGCCCCCCTCCCCTTTTATAAATAAGCTTTCCAGAATAGATGAAAAATGAATTCTAAACGCTTTATCATTGCTACTTAAGGTATTTGATAACATCGTACGGAACCGTGATTTTGAAAAGGCGTACATATACATGAATGATTTTTCTGATATTTAGTATCACATAAATTGGAATATATGTCTAAAATTATCTTAAGAATATCATTACAAGAAAAAAATATTCAAATGCAATTTTTTGGCACAAAAAATGAAAAAAAAAATATTTATTTTCTAAATATTTTCCCGTCATCAAAAATATTTCTGAAAAATATTTTGCCCATTTATAGCCAAGACTTCTGTAAAAGACCTGTAGTAGAATTTTTTAAATGTATAATTTAGATGTGGATTTAACCATACTTTAATATATAAGAACAGAGAAATTTTAACAAAAAACACCTGTTATTATTTCAATTAATTGTAACTGAAAATAATATGAATTTTTTTTCAAAAATAGTAGTTTAAGTTCTGTAGAGTAATTTTAGCTTCTTTTGGTAAAGTATTATCATAGAAGCATTTTCGCCAAATAGTTTTTTTGTTGTTGAAAATATGTCATTCTTTCCTCATTTTTAGCCTGAAAATTGCATCTAAATAAATTGTTCTTGAAATAATATTCTTAAAACAATTTTATATGAATATTTAAATTCAAGTACATTAAATGCAAGGAGTGACAAAAAAAAAAATAAATAAAACGAGACTAAGTGTGTAACTTGAAAAAAGAGTGGAATTGGCAACAACTGGTTTGGTGACATCATCTCACATGTGTCCAGTTTCGCCTTAACCGATCACGCCAGTTGGGAGTACCGCGTCATTGAGTGAACATGAATTATCCACTTACATAAAATTAACTGAATTTCTCTTAACTTTTGCTTAACTAGACCCCGCTCCCCCTGAGAGACTGACTCCTGATTGGACAACCAACTCACTCACGAAAACATCAAAGCACGGCCCCCTCCGGCGGTCACTCTTACCCGGGGAAGCAGCGACGAAGAACCGATCGGTTCTTTCCGCGGCCGACCCGATAACAAATCCATGCCACTGTGGCAAGACAATCGCTTCGGCGGGGCGCTAGCACTGTCGGCACAGAAAATAGAACAAAACAACGGAACACACACACAAAGTAACTTCCTTAACTTCACAAAGATGTCACTAGTATTCAATTAATGTTATCCTATCAATATCTCACATAGTAACAAAAATGGGCAAATTAAAACAACAAAGTCAACTCCCCAATCCTACTGATAAGGAGATTATGATTTCGACAGAGATCAAGTGCTCCATTCAAATGTTCAACACCTGAGTGAACATGTGCAACTGCATTCTGCCGGGAAAATGTCGAATCAGCATCAAGTTTCTTGTGAAGAAATCACCCACGAAAACATTTCAAATATTACCGAGGCTTATGGAGTTGAAACTTGGTCTCGTGCACATGTGTTTGAATGGCATAAGAGGTTTTCAAGGGGAAGGGACAGTGTGGAAGATGATGAACGTGCTGTGTGCCCAAGGTCAGCTATTACAGACCGAAAGATTGCCAAAGTTCGTGATATGAGTGGATTCCCATTCACATCAGTGGTCAGACTGTTTGTTAACACTACTACATTCAAGTACTAAAAAAAATTCGTGAAAAAATTAAAAAATAAAAACATGGTAATATTAAGTGTCAATCGGTTTTTTACCTTTTAAGCGTATTGCTATAATGTTAATTCGTACATCACTTCTGAACGTATTGCTTTATAAAAATAAAAATATTTAGCAGTTAGAAGATAAATTTTTTTTTCCACATGCACGAGCCATTTTTTATTTTCATTTTCAGAAAAATGTTTATATTATGGTAAGAAATTGATAACACACACCCATCCTCCACTTTCTCAGACACAGAGCACTTTTTGTGTTTGTTTGTTTTATTTCTATTAACTGCAAGTGTATTTTATACTTGCATATAATTAGCTTTAAATTCACAACACTCGCCTTAGGGTTACACCTTATTCTTTTAGTCGCTAAATCTGAAATAAGTCGCCAAATCTGGAAATGGTGTATGAAATTTGTCGCCAAATTTGAAAATGGTATTTGCAATAAGTCGCCAAATCTGGAAATGGTTTCTGGAATTGTCGCCAAAATCTGATTATCCTTATTCCTGACGATACTAAAAAGGACAATGGAACAAAATTATTAAATTATTGTATTGTCATCGGTCCTTGACAAGTGTGCGAAATTTTGAATTAATCTGACCTTTTAAAGTGGGTAAAAATCGAGTTCCAAGATTCCGTTACATGCAAGTGAAACTTATAAAAGCATGTTAAAAAAAAAAGGACAGAATTGGGGAGTGATGGATGGCTGTCGCACCAAGCCCCTCACACGGCCTTTCAGTCAAACAGTTTTTGGCTAGCAAAAAATATTACTGCGATGGAGCATCCTTCTTATTTACCTGATTTGGCCCAATGGGCCTTTTTAAAAATTTCCTACAGTTATATCTTGCTTAAAGGGAACTAACTCATTCTACATCAATTTAAGAGGTTCATGCAAAAACGAAGAATCTCCTGAAGGGCCTTCCAAAAACCTCGTTCCGAACTGTTACTAGCAATGGCAGCGCTGAATGTAGAAGTGCGTGAATACTGAAGGGAACTACTTTGAAGATGATACTGTCACGGAGAACTGATTCTGAAAGTACAATGATTTATCGAACCAGTCTCATTTTTTTTTTGTGCGTCACACCTCGCATGTAAAAAAATTACACTTATATGTTTTTGCAAAATCACGGTTCCGAACGTAATCAAATTTCGAGTATTGTTCTATTTTAAACGTTTTTTTCCCCCTTTGCTACTGCAATACTAAGAACTTCTACGCTTCTGTAACACAAATGGAGAACAATATGTTTAAATTTAAGTTCAATTTATTTTTTATAAGCAACTGACTCGCACTCCTCTAAAAAACCGGATCTAATATATATATATATATATATATATATAGAGAGAGAGAGAGAGAGAGAGAGAGATACTCTTTCACACACAGAAGATTATACTTAGAATTTCATTCTTAAAGATAAAAAAATTAACAGAAAAAATTTATTTCACATCAATCAATAAACGAAAAAAGGTAAATTGGTAGTAAATTTTTTGAATTAAAATAAGAGTTTAAAAAATCATTTTTAACTTTTGTCATCAAACGAAAAATATCATGTAATTAATGAGAGAAATTAAACTTTACTCAATTATAAGGGACCTTTGATTTTCTTTTATTTTTTGTTCATATTTCAATTCTTACTATTAGCTCACAATCTTCCTATATATATTTATTTATATATATCTTGTTCAAATTTTCAATCATTAATAAAATACTTTTTATTTATCCACTCAAGTTCAAATACATTTTTTAAAACCTGTAGTGGGTGAAACTTGAGGTATATACAGTTTTTTCAAAAAAATATCTTCATTAATTAAATTAAATTCATTAATATTTGAAAAACTTTTTCAGATACTAATTTTTTAGTGTTTGAAAATCAATTAAATGATAATATGAATTAAATAATGAATAAATAGTAGCAAACAAAGGTAATAGTCCAACACCATAGATAAAAAAGGAAAATCGCTCGTTGTGTTACTGTAGCGCGTTGGACTTCTAATCCAAAGGTCGTGGGTTCAAATCCCACCTGGGATGGCCTAATTTCTGAGAATGGTATTTCTTTTTACTTTACTATTTTATTGGAATAATTAAATTTAATTAATGAAAAAATTGTCACAAACAAAAATATAATAGTGCAATACATATATAGAAAGGAAAATGGAAAATTGCAAGGAAAATCGCTTTCTGTTTTGCCACTTAATATTGTGATTCTGTCATACGTATATACATATTTATATTAATTGTAATTATTTAATAAAAAGTAATTAAAATAAAATTTTTCTTTGTTGACCTAAGTAGGAATTGACTTAATCTTTTTATGTTACTTGTTTATCTGTATTTTGTTTTCCATTGTCTTCGAGGGTTTTGTTCCAATGATTTTGTTTTAAAATAATTAAAATACACGTTAATTTCTTCATTGAAATAAGCCCACAATAATGTATCAGTTATAGCTCGATTCATTAAACTCTCTTAAAATGTTTAAGCTGAAATGAAGTAAAATCGTAAATGATAATTTAATATGGCCTTATTAAAATAAAATAAGTTATTATTTTAATGCTAAAAAGTCATTTTTAGAAAGTGTGAAGATCATAAGGCTACCTTTTAATTCTCCTTTAAATATTACTTAATATGCAGATTCCAACCCTGAAATATACCATCTTCAAAATACTGCAAATTTAGAATTTGCTAAATTATTTCAGTTTTGTGGTTAATCTAAGAAAAAGAAGGAAGACGAATATCTAAGAATTTTTAAGGAGTGAAATAAAGTCCATTCTGGATTCTAAATTAAATACTTTTCGAATCTAATTTTCCTTACGCAAGAAATAATGTCTCTTCTCTCAATCTTATTCTTTTAAGAAATCGTCTGTTAATTTCTGAAATAAAAATTAATTAAAAAGCATTGTTAAGCTTATTTAGCTTTGTAAAATTATTTTTCGAAAAATAAACGGTTTCGCAATAATTGTATGCGTTATTTTTTTTGCCAGCTTCAGGCAACTTTCAGACACATTATATCTTTCTCCTTTCTTGAATTAGTAAGAATTTGCTTTTACCCAAATTGCAATTCTGATTAAAATTCTTTTTCCGACTACTATAAAAACTTAAAGTAATTCTTATGCAGACGTAATTGAAACTTATTTTGAGACTATCCATTTACATTGAGAAAGGAAAAACATTTTTCATTTTGTTTAATGTAATGTAATATTTAGTTTTTTAACTGTTAGATCCATAAGTTAATTAATTTCAAGCCTGAAAGAGTTAAAATAAAAATGTCCGTAAGAATTAAACATTACGTGAATTTGACGAAATCAATAATTCATTACATTTTTAAAATGTTATATTTTGTTTGCATAAGTTTAAATTAAATGGGAAACTTTGTTTCAAGCAATGAGCTCAATTCATGGGAGATCATAGTCACATGGTAATGATAACCACGTATTTTTAGCCAATCAGTTAAAAAACTCATGTGACGTTATAGTCACACGATTAAAGCAATCATGTATTTCCTGTTAATCACTTTATACGCTTCCTTGTTGCCAACTTTTGACCTTTTCAGAAACTTTCTACAGTAGAACGTCGTTTATCCGAATCAATTGGGACCGGACACCATTCGGATACGCGATTGTTCGGATAACCAAAAGCCGAATGCGATCCATGCAGTATGTGATACTGGACACTATACGAATATTGAAAATCATCACATGCGGGAAACGTGCTTGAAGAAAAAGCAAAATAGGTGCAAAATGTCGCAATTTTACCTTTATTTTTTGCTGTACCATTGTACACCTTCGTTTTTTTGCTGCAAGGTCTCTGATTCTCTTCATCAGCAGTAGTTGAGAAAGACAGCACTCTGATCGTTGTTCGTACCACTCCATAGCTGTCTCTAACGCAGAAACGCATCAGCATTTGATGGACGCTTGCTACTTTCGTTGTTGTCCTCGTCTTCATTCGTTTCATCGTCGACAGGGTCGGATTCTTCTTGCTCGGAAGTCACAATCTCGTCATCATTTAGCATTTGAAATCTACAATCTTCTGCATCGCATGCCATCCAGGTTTCTACATCAACAAAAGGACACGTATACATCCCCTCACTTGGAAACAAACTGACCTAATATTCCGCGCAGATGTTTACCAAATCACACTACTGAAATTACACAAATATCCCTCACCTTGGGTTTTCCCGTCACTTTCGGACTCACGCGAAACAAATGTTGAGCATTGCACTGTTCGAAAACGTATCCGGACTTTGGTTCGGATATTTGACGCTCCGGATAATAAACGTTCGGATAAACTACGTTTTACTGTGTTAAAAAATACAAATTTGTCAACAATAGTGCACATAAGTAGACAAAATGCATTTTATTTAAAAGTACATGCGTAAAATAAGATTTTTTTGTTAATTTTAAAATCTTTTGAAGAAATTTATTTTTTGTAACATCTGAATATTTTTAACCATTATAAAATTTGAAATTTTACCGAAGTTTTTCAAAAGAAGAACAAGTACAATTAGTTTGATGTCTGTTTGGAATTCAATGGAGAACACGTGTTTATCTTGATCATGTGATTGTCATGAATTGAGCCATTGGATGAAAAACAGTTTTTTTTAGCCTTGCTGTGCGCCACGGTAGCCTAGTGGTCACAGTAGCGAAATTTTCGAGTCCAGATGCCTCTGAAGACTCGCGGTGAAGAAGGGTTGATGCATATTAAATCTATCAAAGTTCAAAGTCTTCCGTTGGCGTGATGCGAAAATTTGGAAAAAGGGTGAGAGTTCAAATGTCTTTCTTGTGAGTTGACTTGGTTCAAAATTTGGGATCCGTTGCTTAAATTAAAATCGAGTTAAACGTTTGTCGTGTATTATAACCTCCCCTAACATTATCCTCATTGCGTCTAGTATTACTCATACTTAAATGTGTAAGCGAGTTAACGAATTCACAAGATACATTTAAAAATAACAATATTTATTAATTTTTTTAATCAAGGAAAAGATCATATACACTATTCAAATATAAGAACAATAAAATACAGTGGAGAATGAGAAGGGGTCACTAATTGCGGAACTATGAAATCTAAACTGAATCCACGAAGGATAAGCGCGTACAATTACAACTACACACGTATACGTAATTACAATTCTTGAAACACTAACCTGATTTCTTAAACTGCGGCAGGTTCGTCTTGTAGGTTACTTGGATCTTGATTGGATTTCAAAGCTAGAATTCCTTCTTTAATATACAAAATCTATCTTCAGCTTTTCTCGTAGCTTTTCTACGGACTAATTTTATCAACAACTGCAAGTTGGATTCCCGACGGTTCGCTTCACTTTACAAAACCTACTTCTTCACTTGACAACTATTACTCATTTCATTTCATCCTCTTTTGATAACTCGCTAAACCCGAACTTATATAAAATATCTCATTTGCATAAATCACGCTTTGGCTCCCGGTGGAGATTGGTTGAATATATAAAATTTGAAAGAAATACCTAGAGGATTAGTGAAGCGCGTAGAGATCCGTCACACGTTTGTCCCAGATTTTAACTATGGAAGTATTTCTCAATATTATTTTTGCATACTTTTTGTTATAGAAGTTTGTGCACTACAATCCCTATATATAACTTAAAAAAAATACAATAAACTTAAAAATATAATAAATTATGAATTTAATATAAATGTGGATAAAATTTGCACTATGCATTATATATGTACATGTGTATATTTTAGAAAAGTCACATTCTTATATTATAGATGCCAAAAACGAACACACGCACAGATTAAAATTGAGATTTAAAGATTCAAATTTTAAGTATACATATAAGCTTAAAATGTCACAGAATAATTAGCTCTATAGTTAAGAAATATTGTAAATCTTTTTTAAAAAATGTAAATACAAGAAATTCTTTCGTTTGGTGATGAAAATGCATAATATTACGTTCATCATAATGTTGTTTTTATGAACCAATTTTTAAATATCAGCAAAAAATAAGTCCTTTCAAAGTGTTTGTGAAAATAATTTATTGTGAAATAAATTTGATAAAATAAAATTTTTAAAATTTGATTACTTTCCTTTAAACATACTTAAATTTTCTTCATTTAAGTGGGGCTCCAATTTAATAATTCGAACTATTTAAAGTACTTTAACCAAATAATTTTTAATGTCTTGAAAACAATTAGAAGAATAAAAAATATATGCGTTGTTTCTTAAAGATGGAAAATAATCGTCTGCGATTAAAATGGATATAAGTGAAGTATTGTGAGTTGCTATGGTAACGCATTCATGTATTTTACAATGATATATCTGCGTAAGCGAATGGATTATTATTGTCCTTTATTACATCATGGAATTGAAATATAATCAAAGTATTCTGTAGTTCATGGCGGTGTGTGTTTGTTGTAAATTAAAAACTGATGAGCAACATTAATTAAAAAGCCAGAGTTACAAATAATTTGAACAAGTAATAATTTAATTGTAATCGGTAGAGAATAATAAAGTGGGAAAATAAAAATAATAAATGTAACGCAGAGTATTTTTTTCTTCTTTAAATTCTGCCTCCAAAACTTGTGTATGATATGTTATATATCTCTTAAAAACACTTTTAAATATATCGGAAAAAATTTCTTGAATTCTAAAAAAGCTCAGAGCATATAAAGCATGTATTTCAATTAAAAGATTTAATAATTACCAGATTTAGTAAATGTAAAAATAAAACAAAATTCCAACAATTATTTATTTTAAAATGCTTCTTACATGGATTTTTTTAATGTAAAACAGGCGACTAGCAATATTTAAAAAATAATTTAAAGATTCTAATAAATATAATAAAAATTTACTCGTTGATTTAATCATAGTGAATATCCAAGTAGATTTAGAATTTCATAGAAACTTTCAAAAAAATGTATGTTTTACTGCCTTTTTTCATTTCTTTCTTTTTTGTAAATATTTAATTAAAGAAGAAACAATTTTTAACATTTTTTAAATATGAAAATATTTATTTTTTTCTTTCATAACCGCGTGTTAATATATTATTTTTTGTAAAATTAAATGGAAGATTTTTCTGACAAATATATACATTGTTACTATGAAAAAATATTCACACAATCAAATGTATTTTCATAGAAAAAAATTTACATTATCACCTTTGTTGCGATCTTTTACCATTTTCATTGATTTTTTAAAAATTCATTTACAACAATAGTCTTTTTAAAATCTTTCCAGGTAATATTTCAATAACATTGCACACCAGAATTTTAAAAAGTCGCTTTCTTCTTCTTCTTTTTTTTTTTAAAAAAAAAGCTAATAGTATTTCTTGTTTTACCTTTGAGTTGTTTCCAAAATTTTGAAAAGAAAATTTTACAAAGTAATTCGTGCATTTAAAATATTAAAAAGGCTATTTTGTGTAAAAATTTATCTTCTAGCAATTATCTTTAGTCTAATTTTCATTTTCTTGATAATTTAACATTATATTTGTTATTTTGCTACAGTTTTTAATGAAATTTATTCTTACAATTTGTATTTTACATTTCAACTTTCTTATTATTCATTACTGACAAAAAAGTATCAGCAACATTTTTTTCATCATTTTGCGACGTATTAAATAGTAGGGAAATAAAATTTACTGTAAGTCGTTTTTGAAGGAACGTATCGTCATTATATTTCTGTCATGTGTCTGCTTTTGGTCTATTCTAAATTACCTACAGCTTAAATGACAGACGATTCATGATTATTATAATGGAGTATTTTTTTATTAAAAATAATTTTTTGGCGTTAACGATTCCTAAATTAAGTACTTTTATGGTGCTCTAAATTTGTGTAAAATTATACAAATATTATCATTTTTTTCGAACTGCCTCTTATAAGTATAAATTTATTCAAGGTATAAACCTGATTTCGTACATTAGTTAATACTAATTAATAAATTAACCATGATTCCCTCACACTTTATTTTATCGTTTGATTTTTGAATACACGTCGACATTTTAGAATAAACGATTTTCTTCTTTAAATTAAAGTTTAGAAACAGAATCATATTAAAGGAAGTTGAGAATAAAAAGCTTAAATTTTTTTTCAAAAGGAAAATAAACAAAAATGAAAAAAGAAAGAATTTATTAATATGGTCTCACACAGCTAACAATATTCCTTCAGCATCATTTTACAAGGGAAATAAATATATAAAAGAATGTGACGTTCTTTCATTCATTCATTCAAAACATTCTAGATTCAAAATGCGATACAATATTCCGTTACAAAGTTCATTCATCTACAAAGGAGTAAATTACTCTTTTTTTTTATTTACTGATAAAAAAAATTATTATTTGATTGCCGCGAACTTCGTCATTCTTCAGTGCGTGGGGGGTGTTTGTGAACATAATACTGTTTAAAGAAATTAGAACCTTCTTTGTACACACAAAAAAGAACGAAAGAAACGAATGAACAGCTGGTAGATATATTTTTCTCCAAACGAATTTGGCAGAACATCTGTGAAAATTTAGCGTTTTCCACTGACACGATCGCCACCATTTAAAAAATATTCTCTTCACTCGACAATAAACGACTTGGCACAAGAATTCCTTGGCATGCTTCTGTTTGTCATTAATTCTGATGTTCTTTTTCTACGTTCGAATTTTAAAAGCTGAGAGATTAATACCACGTTCTTTAGAACAAGCAATTCGAAACGAGGAAAAGTTTTTTGGGAAATGACGCTTTAGAACGCTCTAGAAGAATTGCAATCTTTATGGAAATTTCTTGCTATGTAATATGCTTACGTCCTTGAAGAAAACACTTGATTTTATTATTACAGCATTGGAGTGATAAATATTTCAATCTGGCAACCCGACATTTAGCGCGAAGGATTGTTCAAAATTTAAGGAAAATTGATAAGATAATTGCTGAATAGGAAAATTTTGTTGCGAGATATAACTTAATTTTTAACGACATTCAATAAAATGAAAAGCTTGAATCTTTTTACTACATTGTCACAAATTAATTTTTATATTCGCGTTTGTGTATAGTATGATAAAAAATAAACATTATTCATTTCATGACTTTAGAAAAAATTTCGTAAAAAAGAGATAATTTCTTCAAAATAAACCATTCGCTTTGAAAAAAAAAATGAAATAAAAACTTCGTTTCAGAATGTGATTTAAAAAAAATCATAAAATTCCTTTCTCAACTCTATTAGTATAGAAAATAACTACTCACATTTTTGCCTTTACAACTCTTTATGCACTAGAATATTGAATTTTCAATTTCTTTAGTCTGGTGAATTCTTTTTAATGCCATTATTACTTCTTTAGAAGTAAAGTAGGGGAAAAAAACGTACCATACAAAAAAATCGTTTTTCGTTTCTTTTCAACAAGCGAGATTTGAAAGAAAATCTGTTAAGATAAGATAAATATTTACACGAAATTGATTTCCTGCTGAATTAATTTTGCCTATACTTTTCGCCTACAGCAGAAGTATTAAAACATGAAAATGTTATAGCTTTTCAGAGAGAGGTATGAAAAGACTTTAAAAAAATGTGAATTTCATTATATATATTCGCTATTTTATTTGAATTTAGTTTTGAAAATTTTGATAGCTTGGATGAAATGATTTTTTCTTTTTTAAGAAAAAAAAATTCTCTCGAAGGGAAATCTATAATAAAATATATTCCTCTAGGGAATATATTTTTTTTACCTATAAAAAAATTATGACTCTTCAGAAATGTGCAGTTTTATTTATTGTTTTTTAAACCAAATTCAAGAAGTCAATGAAGCGTTGGGAAAATACAGAGCACAACTTTCAAAAATAAATTTCTAAAAAAAAGATTAGAATACATTATAAAAAGAAATATGCACGACAATGTGTGTGTGTGTACATTTATTTTTTATACAAAATTCAATATTACATGAAATTGTTGTAGTTAATTACTTAAGGTTATTGAAATAACTCAATTACTCAATAGACTGCAACTGTTTCCTATTGGAGAATTTTTTTCCCTTAATGGCATAGAAAATTAAAGATATCTTTAATTTATTAATTATTTCTTTCCGAGTGAGTGAATGTATATTAACTTCGCAATATAAAGCAACACGAGGGTTATTGGCTACAGATCTCGTAATTTTGAATCTCTGTCAAGTGCGATGACGTTGCTTGAGCTGGCCCACCTCCCCCCACACCACGCCAACGTGAAGACTTTGAGCTCAACAGTTTTAACGATTTTTCACTCATCCACTACATGACCGGTCTTCCATGCTCTGGGCTCGAGTCCGTGACAGTTATTCTTTCTGACTTGATTGTTTGATTGCTGAAATACTTTTTCCTAATGATATGATCATATATACTTTAAACGGATAATATATTTGAGTACTTGTTAACTAGTTGCATCAATCTTTCTATACGGCGGGTTTTAAGTGGCTTTAGGGTTCGAACGCATGACACACGCTGGCCGCATGCCCGTGACCATGACAACTAGGTCGGTCACGGGCCGTAACCTTCTTTATACTCAAATAGAAGCTAAAAAATTTGTAACTGTGGTTGCCAATCAGGATGAAATACTTTAAAAGGCCCCCTTACTGTTTTTGTCAGATATTATTCTACAGTATTATTTCATAATACGTTAAAAAGGGTATTTTTTTGTATTATAATCTTGTTGTAAGTATTTTTAATATATATATATACACTCAAGAGAGAGAGAGAGAGCCAAAACATTATGACCACTCCTACATTTTGCAATGAACTCGCCTGGATGACGTGGAAGGCACGTGATCAGGTGGAAGGGGTATTTAACTGCTGCTGGAGAGTCTGAAGAATCATTATTTCACTTACTTCTGTGTGTGATGGGAACGGCTGCGAATCTAAGCGACTTTGATAGAGGTAAGATTGTAATGGCTCGAAGGCTCGAAACGAGTATTTCCGAAACTGCACGACTTGTGGGTTGTTCGCGATCTACAGTTGTTAGTACTTATGCAAAGTGGATGAATGACGGTGAAACCAGCAGTAGACGACATGGTGTTGGATGTCCACACGCTATCAAAGAAAAAGGTCGTCGGAGAATGTCTCGCTTGGTGAAGCAAAACTGGAGCCAGACAGTGACTCAGCGGACAGCCCAATACAATGCAGGGCCATGTAAAATAGTATCGGAGCATACTGTTCAGCGGACACTGTTGGATATGGGGCTACGCAGCAAACGTTCCACTCGTGTGCCTTTGCTGACCAAGTGTCATCGCCAACTGCGCCTGCACTGGCCCCGGGAACATCGCGACTGGTTCATGGATCAGTGGGAGAGAGTTGCATGGTCAGATGAATCATGGTTTGTCATTCATCACGCCGATGGCTGTTTCAGGATACGCCGTCTTCCAGGCGAACAGTTGCTCCCTCAATGCACAGTAGGTCATACACAGGCCGGTGGTGGCGGTATTATGCTTTGGGGGACGTTTTCTTGGGCGACCCGGGGTTGTGGTAGAGCAGACCATGAATGCTACAGGGTATCTGAACATCATTGCGGACCAGTTGCACCCTTACATGGCCTCTGTTTTTCCAGCTGGGAATGAAATGTTCCAAAAGGACAACGTCCCGTGTCACAAGGCTAAAATTGTGTTGGAGTGGTTTCAGGAACATGATGCTGAATTCCAGTTAATGTCCTAACCGCCTAACTCACCGGATCTCAATCCGATGGAACACATTTGGGATGTCATGGGTCTGGTACAATCTGTCTCCGACCATCTACCAAGGACTTGTGGCATCCATGCCAAGGTGGATTGAAGCTGTGTTGTGCGCCAAAGGTGGGCCAACTCGTTATTGACAGGTGGTCAGAATGTTTTGGCTCTTGAGTGTGTGTATATATATGTATATGATATTGTTCACCGTTGGTAGGGATTCCTTAATAAGATCGCTATTTTTGATGGCATTGACGAGGCAGTCCTTTGAAATAGTATATACTATTTATTGAGCATTAACATATAGCGTTCGATATAACAAGAAGCCACAAAACACAAACACAAAACTCCAACCAAGCTGCAACCGATTACATGACAAAAGACAAAGACAAAAGAGTGCGGTCTCCAGAAATCTCAGTACATATATAGGCAGCTCAAATCACATGATCTGAGTGGGTGGATAGATGTAGTTCAAAATACTCTCGTTAGGCGGCTGGCTAACTTATTACTAAAACGTTGGTCCTGAAGGGATGGACCATAGGTAATTAAAAGTTATTAAAGAGTAAATTACTGGGGATTACACACACACACACACACACACACACACACACACACACACACACACACACACACACCACACACACACACACACTGCTGAGCGTATCATCTGCATGAAATAAAAATTATTTTCTGTCATATCGTTCTCTTTTTTTTTTACTTTGAGCAGCCATTATTTAAAGACAAGCGATTTACAATCAATAAAATAATATAATTGATATTATGTACAAACCACAATAACTAAGTAGAAGAGTTTTTAATGGAAATTTCTGTTCTAAAAATGGATATATAAAAACAGACACCCGAAAAATAAAATTGAGAATTTCCGTTCCCGACTCACAAAAACACCCTCACTTGTAAGTACTGCAAAATTTCAGAAAATAAAATGTCTTGTGTCACTCGTATCAAATGATCTTAGTTAAAAATTACATTTTGTTTGAATGAACACTGCTCTAAAGCAAAGTTTCTTAAACTAGGAATCGCGTGAATCGCAGGCGGGATCCTCCAAAATTTTAGAATTTTTGATATATCTCTTTGCATATAATAACTTTTTCGCCATTAATAATAATAATTGTTTATTTAGATTCCTATTTTAGGGAAAGCCAAAAAATAATTTAATTGTTTATTTAGATTCTTATTAGGGTACGTATCAAATCTAAAGAATATTGTGGAAGGACTTTGTCGAGAATGTCAACTATATTACAAGATTTAACAACATAATTAAAAATAATTATAAGCTCATTCTTCCTGCTGATACTTAAATCTTGTATGTACTGTTATTGATAAAAGAGAATGACTTTAGAAGTGAACTCAAAATAACTATACTTGATGAACAGATTACAGTTTATGTATAGTTTACCGTGTATTATGTTTTTTAAAAAATTTTGTTAAGTAAAGTTTCTATCTCTCTATATAAATTAATGTTTGTATATATATGAAATCGCTTCACTCCAACACCATTCAACCGATCACTATGAAAATTGGCATGTATAAGTATTTTTTTGTGGAGAAGGTTTTTCTGCTATCCTCTTTGTTACAGCTCCCCACCAAATGGTTCTACAGCATATCAACTTCTGCGCCGTTCAATCCATCGCCAAAGTGCCAACAAGGTCACCAAAAAGGATGCCAACTCAGCTCTATCGCCAACATTTCGCTATATTTTCATTGAATCGCCATTATAATGTAAGGAACGGCGTTGCTTGCGAATATTATAATTTTAATATAAAATAAATACAACATAAAGTAATATGAACGTATTACACACATCGAGATATAAGTTATTTATATTATTTTAAGCTTTCATTACATAAAATTTATAACAATGTGTTACTTTTGCTGAGCAGAGATTAGCTTAGAAAGGTGCTTTCAAAAATCGACACACAAGAGAGTTACGGGGCGTTATAAGTAAAAAGAAAATCCTTTTTATCAGCTATTAGATCTACAGACTTAAAATTTAACAAATATGGTTTTTTTTTGTTCAGCTGAGATATGCAAAAAGCTTTTTTATAGTTTTATTTGAAATTCACTTAGAATTAACTTATTAAAAACTTCTTTATCCTTCAATCTGTATTGTTTAATTTTGCTATTCACTTGTGCGAAGAATGGATTTAACTGTTAGTATCGTTATATTTAAAGTAAAAACTTATTGCGGATGTTTATTACTGAAAAACAATAATATAATACAAATAAAACACATGTATGAAGAAGTAAGGCTTGTGTAAACTTTGCGCAATGCTCATGGGGTCGCTCATAAATTTTGTACAAAAAATGGCGGCCGCCACCCCGAAATGTTTAAGAACCCATACTCTAAAGCAGCACACCAGATCTGAAAATGCATAAACTATAATTCTGAACGGTGATCTTATGAAGAGAACGCTATTGGACTGTTACCAATACCAAATATCCGCATCGTACAACATTGAGGAAGAAGTCGCCAATGTCTTGCTACTTCAATTTGATTTTTTCGTCAATGAAACAAAGTCAAATCAACTGACTTCATGTAACAATGATTTTTTTTATAAGAGGAGTCCAGAATATATCATTGGTCAAGGTCAAGTGCCTACGAAGTTCAACCAAAGGACACTATATGCAACGAAATGGGGTTCTGCACATCAATTTTAGCTGAGTTTCAAAATGCCTCACATGACGGGATGTTTAAATAGAGACATTGAAATATACATTTATTTCTATATATTTTTATCGTCACTTAGCCATAATTGAAGATAGCTAGATTTGCTACTTATAAAATCCCTCATGTACTTTAATTCAAATAATCCAGTCAATTTTACAAGTATTTCAGAATGAGGAAACGGGACATGAAATCTGAAAATTACTTATTTCCAAAATAAAATGTCAGGTTATTGACTTGTGATAATTATGACTGTGTCCGTAAAGAAAAACTCAATAGAAAGGAACTAATCGAGGAAGAGGCGGAAATATGACTAACAAGGAAAAGCTTGTCTCCTAATAAAGAAAGTCAAGTAAGAGCTTGGTAAGTGGATGTTAATGATTATCATAACATGGGAGAAGGAAAAGAGAAAGTCCTATATTAGAACTGCATTACTCATAGATTGGAAAAAAAGTGATTCCTCAACGCAGATAGTTGTCGTCATCTAAATGCAATTAGGGGGGATGTTAAGGATGATCAAAATTTAATTAGTTATGCGTTGAATGTAAGATCTGACGTTTAGATTTCTTTTTGGAAGCTCGGGGAATGCTTAAGTCAGGGAGAGTAATTTAAAATTTTAATTTTTTAGAAATGGAGTCAAAGAGTATTGACAATTCATCAAGGGGATGGGATCACTGAAACATTTATAAAAAATTATTATTCAGAGACGCTATTATTATTTTTTTTTGCTTAAGGCTATTTTCACTTAAATCAAATCGGCTTATTTTTTTCGGACTGAATAAAATCTACTACATTAACAATGTATCCCGATTTTCTATTCTAAAAATAGCATATTTTGATGTATTTCAAATTTTTGTTTAAAACAGTCTGTTT
>BMAO01027593.1:0-30392 GCA_019973975.1 Trichonephila clavata | reverse complement strand
TCGAGACATGGATAACAGTCATCACGTAATAACTCAATCTTGCCACTGTAGCCAGTTGGCATGTAGTTCGAACCAAGTTTTTTGGAAACTACGTCCGAGAATTGTTGACCATTAAACTTATTCGGATCATAATCTTATTGAGGCTGTAACGTCAACTCATTAGCAGAAACCCCTTTACACATGTCAAGTTTGACGTATGGAGGGTCAGCTCTTCAGATGGACCATTGTGTCTACATAAAAAGGCACCAGTGGTTCGCCCCTTACGCCGGGGGCATAACACGTGTGAACTGTTTTGGTGAAACGCCAATTGGTCAGAATACACTATGCGTTATATTGCGAATGGGACTAGTACCCAATGCACACCACGCCGTAACTTGATGCTGGGCCAGTGTGACGATGCCTAATATGATATTTCAACGACAGTTCCCCAAGTGCCATAAACACAGATACGGCCATTATAATGTTGTACACCCCCTCATCGCGGGAGGGCCCAGGATTCTAGGGGGTCCAAAGCCTATATTATATTATGGTTTTGCAATTCTCTGTAAGATTTGGCTTGGGGTTCAAAACCTGACTTTTCAGGGGGGGGGGGGTCAATGTTCTCCGTTGCGCCACTGCTCCATTCAACACATCATTGCAGTCACAGATGCCTATACTGTACAGTAAGAGGAATAATCGGATACGCATTGATGTGTCAACACTCCTTAATTCTTGACCAGTGATGGGTCTGATCGATATATATGGACCATGCACACAAGATGGAGATTTGTCCCTTCAAGAGTGTTGGGATCGTTTTGTTAGCCTTCACTTCTCTCTATCCATACTGGACAAATCGATCCATATTTGCTTAACAAGGGTCGAGTTTCGACCAAAGAGTAGAATTATCCTGCTTTACGGTGGGCAACAATTCTCTTTCAATTGTATCCGGGCACGTGTAGGTTCGTCTTCTTACGTGAGGTGCACCAAGAACTAAGCAAACAAACAGATTCTAGCGAAAAATCAACTATTTGTTCTCTTATATTGTTTCCAAGGGGCATTTTTCCTAACGTATATCATATGCAGCTATGTGATGAGTAATCATTTTGAATGTTCATATCTTATATATTTATATATAATGAGTTGGATATAGATTCTAAACTGGCGTGTTTTGTGAATGATCTTGCTGAAATAAGAAGCAGTCGTTGTTCGAATTTTTAGTTTTTTTTTGTATTATATTGACTCAACTAATTGCTATGTACTCGAAGTCATGACCAGAGAGCGCGCACCCTATGCAACAGACGCTGGTAGAACGTGAAGTCGAAGTCAGTGTACTTGGTTTAAAGAAAAGTGAATTCTCAGGCTTCTGGTTAGTGGCAGAGTTAAAGTAGTAGTAGTTATGCGAGAAGGTTAGTTGGTTATATTTGGTTGTATGTTGACAAACTGACTTATTAGGGGAAATGGATTCATCACATATATATACAGGGGGTTTCAAAATAAGGAGCAAAAATGCAAAGACATAGAGGAAACCGAAATAAGCAGATTAATGTGGATGCTGAAATGATTTATTAAGGCGGTAGAGGGCGTAGTTGAGATCGGTAGCTGAAAGCGTTTTGCAAGCTTTAATCATCATTCTTCGCAGAGACTTAGAGCAGAATGCCCACAGTTTCACCAATTCGTAGGTCACCGACATGCATCTCATGTATGGACCTGCAAGTGGAAATGGAGTGGTTGCACAAATACTGTATCGGATAAGACTTGTTGGATTCGTTTTTGAACACACTCTCCCTAGTTTTGACATACAGTAGAACGCCGTTTATTCCGAATCAATTGGGACCGGACACCATTCGAATACGCGATTGTTCGGATAACCGAATGCGATAAATGCAGTATATGATACTGGACACTATACAAATATTGAAAATCATCACATGCGGGAAACGTACTTGAAGAGAAAGCAAAATTTCGAAATTTTACCTTTATTGTGGAAAATAATCACTTATTTTTCGCTGCACCATTGTACACCTTCGTTTTTTCAATGCAAGGTCTCCGATTCTTTTCAGAAGCAGTAGTTGATTAGGACAGCACTCTGATTGTTGTTCGTACTTCTCCATAGCCGTCTCTAACGCAGCAAAAGCGTCAGCATTTGATGGACTCTTGCTAGTTTCGTTGTTGTTGCTTCCCGTCGCTTTTGGCCTCGCGCGAATCAACTATTTAGCCCATTGCGCTGTGCGAAAACGTATCCGGACTTTGGTCCGGATACTTGACGCTCCAGATAATAAACGTTCTACTTACTATACTTGGGTTTTTTCTTCTAGGGCCACATTAGAGTATGGTTTATTAAAATCCCATGGAACCTTACGAAGGTCTGGTGGTCGGATTGTCAGTTATTGCTGAAAATGTGTGTGACATAACTGATACTTTTGTTAATATGCACCAATCCATACACCACAATCTTAAAAAACTGTAGGTGGTCGCTTTTTCAAGCACCTATTGTAAAAGTTTGATTATTAAAATTTGACTTTATGAACTTACATCTTACTGCTAAAAATTCAGTCGTGTATAAATTACTCACGGGTTGTGTGGAACCTGTCCAGTTCAATCATGAGGCGTCTCAATTCATCGATTTTGATGACATTTCCCAATTCATCACATACAGGTGCAAGGAATATTCTAACTGTTCCATGGTTAACCTTGGTTGTATTATTTTCTACACGGATCTCGTAGGAGAATGGTTCATGATCAAGATGATGGTAACGAATCTGTTCGAAGAATGATAATAAGATTATAAAATGTCACAAATTAAGCAATTTTTATTTAAAAAATTTCGGTACTGAATTGTATTCATTTTTTGAATAACTGGAACCAGTTTACCTTTACTGCACCTTTTCTACCAAAATTCATTGAATTGGATAAATCTAAAGTATCTTCTTCAAAACTTGTTGTCACTACATTTTCTTGATGAGCAATAACTCGTACGCTTTCAATTTCAACACCATTGAAGCCAAGCTAAGGATAAAGAGAAAAAGAAAAAGGTTTTATTATATTCATAACAAATTTGTAAACTGCTTATTATTTTATTACTTGTGAAATGACACGACTAATCTGCTTTCTGTTTATATTTATTTAAATTTTTTTTCCTTTTAAATTTCTTTCCTATTAATAAAAAAATGCCTTTAGGCATGCCATAATGTAAAGCAGCATTTCTGACAATCGCTGAAAGAATGAGAGTAGATAACATAGTTCAGCAGGAACTCTCATCCGTATAAAAGGCAATGTACATTCGTTTAATTATTTTAAGTTTCTAGCAGTAAAGCTTGAGATGGAATCTTATTGTTAGTTTTTACTTATTTTAAGGCAAATAAGAAGTGCTCATAATTAAGATCAAGCAGATGTGTAAAAATGTGTCGTGTGATTTTTATAATCATATATACAGTAGTAGCCAAAATTGTGGTCACTTATAAAAATTGTTATGTTTTTTAAGTTTGCATGCTTATAGAAAATGTTGCGTTGCACAAAATGCAAAGTTTTTTTATATCATTTGAAAGAAAATTTAATACTAAATTCAGTACAAAAATAGAATTCAAATATTTGTAACGCAAAAACGCAATACTTGTGGCAATAGCTATCGATATACATTAGATACTGATGATTGCAGTGGGTTATCAGTACTTAGTTGGGTAGCCTTTATTTTTCATTACAGCTTCACATCGATGTTTCATTGAGCTGAAAATAATTTTAAGCTCTTCCTTCCCGATTGCATGATGCCAGGAAACAATTATTGTTTCAATTAGTTCTTTTTTATTTCATTGGTACCTTATTCAGACAAGATTTTTCAAGCGGTGCCAAAAGTTTTCGATAGAATTGAATTCAGGGCTGTTCCCTGGGCAAGAAAAAAATTCAATGATCTTAGAACGATACCAGTCTTTTGATTACTTTACTGTGTGGCAAGGAACAGAATGTTACTGAAAACAAAGCATTGTTGGTAAATAGATTCTTAATGGAAGGTACACGTTTGGGTTCTAGAATGGTCTCAATGCATCTTCTAGCATTCAGTGTCCCATCGTTGATATGAAGGCGACCGATATCATATGCTGATATGCATGACCAAATAAAACCATGTGGGTACTTCACAGTTGCCTGGATGCAGTCAGGATGTTGCATTACTCCTAAGCTACGTCTTGCATATTTTCGGCCATCACTACCGAATAACGCTATCTTAGTTTCATCGCTCCATATAATTTGTGACCACTAATCATTTGTCCAATTAATGTGTCCCTTTGCCCACTGTAGTCTTTTTTTAGCCCTGTTGTAAATTGAGATAAAGCTTTCTTCGTGGAATTCTATCTCTTAGTGTAACATCTGCAAATTTTCTCCTGATTGTTTTTGAACTGACAGAAGCACCAGCACCATTCAGATAACTTCTGATGACCATTGTGTTGACATTCTTTTTTCTTGAAGACTTAGTATTTTTGTTCTTCTGTCATCAACAGATGCAGTGCACCTTTTTGGCTTTTTCCCGCTTTCTTTTTCATTAAATTTGTTTCTTGGCATTTTAAACAAAACTTTCAGTCTCCAGATGTAATTATTAAACCACCAACCAGTCTTGCAATTTTAACATAGGAATGACCACTTTCTCGTCACACATCTTTTTCTAGGTGTCTAGTCTACTATTTTATTTGATATCATTACTTTTTGACTAAATATCATTTTTGTCCTGGCCAGCAAACTGTCCTGACCTCAGTCCTATCGAAAATTTGTGAAACCGTTTGAAAGTTCTTGCTCGAATGAGTTACCCATGAAATAAAAGGAAATTAATTGAGGCTATAACTGTTTCCTGGCATCTGTGTAATAAGGAAGGAAGAGCTTGAAACTAATTTCAGCTCAATAAAACATCGATGTGATGCTGTAATAAAAAATAAAGGCTACCCCACTAAATACTGATAACCCACTGCTATCATCAGTATCTAATGTATATCGATAGTTATTGCAGCATAATTTTATTTTGCATTACAAATATTTGAATTCCTTTTTCTGTATTAAATTTTCTTTAAAACTATATAAAAGATTATGCATTGTGTGCAACGTAACATATTCTATAAGCATATAAATGTAAAAAAATGTAAGAATTTTCAAAAGTGTCCACAATTTTGGCCACCACTGTATATATACAGAATCAATAAATAGTGATAACTGGCAGTTAAAATCTGTACAATCAAGGTTCAATAAACCACAACCAAGTTTGTACTGAAAAACATTTCTATTTTCGTAGCAAGTGTGTAGTTATCTCTCAAAACAGATTTAGAAGTTTATCTAAATAAATTACTAGAATTAAGAAACTATAACTCTGGTTCTTTTTATTGAATAATTTATTTTTAAAATATTATTGTTGTCTTCCAGTTACAATAATTACTCAAGTTAATTGATACACAATATATATATATATATATATATATATTATTATTACAGTGTGACCTATTAAATTAAAGCTACGAGTGATATTTAAAAACAAAAATATTTTATGCATTTAAAATAAAACGCAAGAAGGAATACCTTCGAAAAAATATATATTCAACTATTTGTATTTAAAACCAAATTAAATGTTTTGAAAATGTATTCATAATGACAATTAGATAAGTGATATTCTGAAGTAAGATTTTATGGATTATTTTTATATTTATCTTACACTATTAAAATTCGAAGAGGTAAACAAACGTATCTATCTATCTATCTATGTGCGTCTATCTTCTCACGAACCGCACCACGCAGAAAGTCGCGAAAGGTACCAAAAGATCGGGAATTTTCCGGGAAAGCCGTATTGCCCATTTATATTCCGATATTGTAATTAGTTGAAAAGATATTAATTAAAAACCTTAAAACGCCTAATTGTTTTAACTCCTACCGGTTGCTTACTTGGCGGAACTTCCGTTCCGTTTCGGCCGAGCGGTGATTCGACGTTTTCGACCATCTTAAAATTGTCATCCAATTTTCGGTGTTGAAATCAGACAAAAAATAATTACAGAATCGGAAAGATCATTTATTTCGCCACGATACGGTATAATTTTTTTGTAAAATAACGATATTTTCTATTTTTTCGAATTTTTTAAAATAGTGTTAAAACTGATGCGTTTTTATGAAAATTATTTCTAAATCGTTGGGTATGAATTACTTTTCGTGTTATTAAATCGATATTCTACACTAATGAACTTCAAGCCTTTCTCTTTTAGATTCATTCATTTAAAAAATAAAATTCCCAAAACTTTTTTTTTAAAGAATTTTTAAAAAGTAGTCCCAATTTTTACTTCACATTGAATAACTTCGTCATTTATGAAGGTAATCTCACAAAACCTTTTTTCCGTGTGTAAAGTAATATTATTCGTAAAATATACGAAGATTGAAAAAATTGCTTCAAAATTACGGATTTTAAAAAACATTTTGTAATTTTCGTAAACTGATGTTTTTCTGAGAAATAAATTAAAAAGTAGTAATTTGTACATTTTTTATTTCAAAGTACGTTATTTTTGCAAATAGTTTGTGATGTTTGAGAGCATTAACGTAAAAATTATGCCCTTAAAATGAAGGTAATGATTTTTTTAAAATACGCGATTTTACATTTAGCCAAACATTGGCGTTGAAAATTAGCTTTGCGCCAAAGACTTTTGACCTGTTTCGCCTTCGACCGCATCTAACTCAAGGGTTACACTAAAAAAATTCTGCCTTAAACAGGGGGAAATCAGTAACTTTGGCGAGTAAAAAAAATGCGAGTGAAAAAGTTACTTTTTTGTCGATTTTTCTTTATATAATTTTCAAAATTAAATAACTATATATGTCAGATTAAGATGATAAATGCATTTCTGAGATTCATTTAAAATATTTATCAGTATCAAAATTTTTGTTTTCTTTCATAAAACTTATAGTTTATTTTAAAATAATGCCTAATGTATATTTCTTTTTTTTTTTTTGACATATAATCACATAATAAAATCGAAGAAATTGCCCATTTCGAAACTTTTTTTTGCATAAATTCCTTAGGGGAAAAAAAGCTATGTTCATATTATATATTCTTTATTATTAATTGCTTTTTATTAAAATATCAAAAATCAATAAATTTTTTACAATACATTTAAATGTAATCTTCAATCGAAATCTTTCAAGCAATCGTTATGCGAATATCCTGTGGATTCCTCCAATTAAAAATTTATTTCAATTTGAACCTCCCATTCATTATTGTTGCCTATTTTCATTTTTCGTTACGGGTCTGGGTAGCTCAGTCGGATAGCGCGTCGCTTTATCTACACCGTAAAGCGGATCGTGTCGCTGCGAGTTCGAATCCGCGGTTCTCTTTTTTTTCATTTCTGCTAATTTTTCCCACGTAAATTAATTTTACTGATACATACTTATTTTAACATGATCCTCTGTTATTTTAATGTACTTTTCATTTTTTTTTTTTTTTTTTTTTTGCCTTCAAAAAAGTTTTTTTCTGATTTTTAATCATTCAAAGTAATTTCTATCTTTTTCAACAATTCCTAACAAGAAGCTTTCATTTCTGTTTATTTTTCCCACGTAAATTTTCAGTGCTGCCATTATTTAAGCAAACGGAATGTCACAATTATTTGCTAAATGAACATTTTTAATCAATTTTAATGTAAAAATATTAATAAGTTATAGTTTTGTATTTTATAAATATCGATGAATTTAAAAGAAAATGATTTTTAAAAAGTTCATTGATATTTAGAATCAGTGATTAAAAAAATAAAATGCCGAAAACTATCTTTTTTTTCTTGAATTTAAAAAAAAAATTTTTTTGAGAAAACAAAGATATTTTGCATATTTCATGATTTTTTCTAAAAATAATCAACATCGTTACTTTTAAATAAAAATGATTTTTAAAACTTTTAGAATCAGTGATTTTCAAAAAAAAGCCAAAAACTTTTTTGAACAAATTTTAATAAAACACTCAAAATACTTAAATCAATCATTTAATAATTTCTTCTTTTATAAAGGTAATTGCATGAAACCTTCCCCCCCCCCGTGTCGAATATTTCAAAAAATTCTCACAATTTTACTTCAAAAATTAAAATAGTAGTGAAATTTTGTAATTTGAAAAATTTATACTTCCTGTCTTTTTTTCAGCACACAACTATTTTTAAAAATGCTACATTTTCGTTTCCGGGCAATAAAAAATTGCAACGAAAGAATTGGAAAGTGAGTGGGTGATTTTTAAATTCGCACTGTTTGCCTATTCGATGGTTTTGGTGACGGACCTCGAAATTTTCAACCATGCTCAAGTCATTAACGTAAAAGTTAAGCTCTCAAAAAAAGAAAAAATGAAAAGTTTAAAAAAAATTCTCAATTACGTCAAGGTCATTCACTTTGCGTTTGCTTTCTGTTTGGAAGACGTGAAAGGTTGCGGTTGTTTTGAGTCTTTCGCTGACGTAGTAAAAAGGGGAATTCCCTTATATCATTTGGCGCAGGACACAACCGATAGTTTTTTTTTATTCTTAGATTGCTTTATTGAAGAACAGTGGAATGTAAGAAAAATATATCATAAAAAAGGAAATATTCTGAAATATATTTTCTATCACATGTATTATTTTCTTTTTGAATTTTATACTGTGAATATGTAAATAAAGTCTTATGAACATTTTAAATCAATTTTATCATAAAATATATAATAAGTTAGTTTTGTATAAAAAAAAACTTTTTTTCTTCAGATACGTGTTTAAATAATTTAACACAGTGTCGAATGAAAAACTAAAATTAAAATAAAAAAATTAAATGTTTTTATCAGATAGTATTATTTTCTTTTTGAATGATTTTTTTCAGTGAATGTGTACTTATAACTAGGTTTTTCACATAGTGTTTTTCTTAGCACTTACATATGTTTAATCAAACATCCAAACGTTTCAAGAGCTATCTGTAGAATTTTTTTTATTATTATTTATAGATAATGTGGATTTAAATTAATATATTTTTTAAAATCAAATGAATATTTCTATTATTTCCTTATTAAATTAATTATTTGTTAATAAAAAGTATATTACCTATTATTTTGGATAAAAATACGTTCTAGAGAGAGGCATTTTTAAGCTAACTGTAAGTAGCGATTGATTGATTAAGGAAAACCTGAAAATTATTTTATTATTTTAGATTCCTAAAAATTATCTATTATTAAAAAATGATGACTTTTTTTTTACTCAAGCATCAAAATAGTTTTCTTTTTATTGTTTAAATTTATTATTTTTTTACTAAAGCAATATTGTTTTTGATATGTCATGAATAGAAACTTGAAGATAAATCTTATATCTGAGGGGAGAGTCAGGGGGAAATAGTTCTACACTCAAAAAAGCCACTGTAACACCGTGCTGTAGAAAGAGAACTGAAACCTGTTTGACATTAGTAAGATCTGGAAGATATCTTTTTTTCGAAAAAGGGAATTGTAGTGACGTTAATATAAAGGAATCACACACATACCAAGAACTTTGATAAAGGAAGATGAATTTCCATGGCAGTTTGTTATGCATTCGAAACAAATTTTAATAAAACACTCAAAATACTTAAAACAATCATTTAATAATTTCTTCTTTTATAAAGATAATTGCATGAAACATTTTTCCCGTGTGTCGAATATTTCAAAAAATCCTCACAATTTTACTTCAATATTTAAAATAGTAGTGAAATTTTGAAATTTGAAAAATTTATGCTTTTCTGTCGTTTTTCAACATACAACTATCTTTAAAAAGGCTACATTTTCGTTTCCGGGGACTAAAAAATTGCAACGAAAGAACTGAAAACTGAGTGAGTGATTTTTTAATTCGCACTGTTCGCCTATTCGAGGGTTATTGGCGATGGACCTCGAAATTTTCAATCATGGTCAAGTGACGAGGATGACACCTGAGCTTTCACCCATCTCTAATAATTAGAACACCACACTAACGCAAGAACAAATTTCGAAAAAGGGAGTTTTAATGACATAGTTAAAGAAATCACTCACATCGCGCACATAAGTGCTATAGGCCTGAGGGAAACACGAAATTTCCATGGGGATGAAGTTATTCACTCGGTAAAAGCCCGTGCAACGCCGGGCTAAGCGGAGAGGAAAGAAACAAAGAAATCAAAGTAATTTCGAAAAATAATATTGGAAGTGTTGAATTTGTGAAGAGAAGGGAAAATGTTAAGCGACAAAGCCATGACACGCACTCACGGGTCATGCACTCACATCGTACGCGTCAAAACCACACAAAAGTGTTGGCTTCAGAAAGAAAGGAGGAAATTAACATGGGGATTAAGTTATACCCTAGGTATAACTTAATCCCCATGTTAATTTCACATATGCACATATGTATGCACTCGGTAAAAGCCCGTGCAACGCCGGGCCATGAAAGCTAGTTATACAGTTAAAATTTAAGAAAATAAAAGACATCTAGGCAGTATATAAAATAGAAGATATTCCAATAACTAATAAAGAACAACTTCTATGTGAATGACGATCCACATGGATTGTACCAATACCTCACAGACGGATACGCGAACAATTATATGGCAGATAGGCCTTTTGAGAGAGGAAGTGCGATTCTCGACTAACGGAAGAAGGGTGGTCAAATGGTAAGATCGCCTGCCATTTGGGTCTGAGTGATGCTCTCATTCGATGACATTGGCTGGAATAGGTGAACTATTTCCGTACTGGGCGTCAAGAAGGTAGCAGTGGTTTGAGAGCTGCGTCAAAACATGAGGATAGAGTGATCGTTTGATAGACCTACACTGCTCCTCGTGAATGTTCCGACTTGTAACCAAGATACCAGGGACTACAATGACGACCGATAGACGACTTAGCTAACAGGATTTGAGGTCATTTACAGTCTCTCACCATTTCATGCTGCCATACGCATTTGCAGTGTCGCCAGACGCATTCAGCCAGGAATTTTAAGGACTGGAGGAGAATTATTTTCAGCAATGAGTCAGCTTCTGATAGGGCCCCGATGATCAGCGAAGACGATCTGGAGAAATCCAAAACAGCGATGGGATACTCATCTTGCTATCGCCCCTCACAAAGCCCATCAACTAGGGTTCATAGTATCGGGTACCATTTCGGTTGATAGCCTTAAACCTTTAGTTGTCATTTGTGACACTCTTACAACACGTTGATACGTCAACGAGTTTCTTCGCCCTGTAGTGTTGCAGTTCCTATTACAAACCCTTGGGACTGCGTTCCAACAAGATAATGCTTGGCAACACATATGCATCTTTCTATTGCATTTTTTTCTTTTTTGCGTGTGGGATTTTTTAACATTTTCTTAGCCGATGCGTTCACTAGATCTCTCCCGAATAAATCTTTTTTGGCTCTGATGAGAAGACCTCTTCGCCAACTCAATGACTGAATACTTTACCAAATAGCAGCTTGAATTAGG
This sequence comes from Trichonephila clavata, assembly GCA_019973975.1. NCBI lineage: Eukaryota > Metazoa > Arthropoda > Arachnida > Araneae > Nephilidae > Trichonephila > Trichonephila clavata. The sequence goes on along the minus strand of BMAO01027593.1, from coordinate 19,008 downwards.
GCCAGAGGTAGACCACAACGCATTTTTATTATCTTGTAGCTGTATTTCCCGAATAAATTATAAAGCATTCAATTCTTATTATATTGCTAGCGTTTTATTTTTAGTACATGTACATTATATAAACCGATTTTCGTCCCATTGGGATAAATTCTTGGTGCTTCACTCTCTATATATGTAATAATTCACATTAATTTTCTCTAGAGGGCTTTTTAATTTGTAATGGTTGTGAGCCCTCTAGGACTTCACGCAAATAATCCACAACTAGTCCTAAACACTACTAATCCTAACAGGATTTAACCGTAACTTTATCAATTTAAAATTATGTTCTCCGCATTTTTGGAATAGGAATTATAAAATATACATCGTTCGATGTATTTCAACCTATCAGAGAAGCCTTTCATGCAAATCATATGATATTGGGAGTTTCCGGTTGGCATTTTGTATATAAACTGCCTTTTTCTGGAAAATTCAAGCCGCTTTTTGTGTTTTTCATGCTGTTCCGCTAATTGTGGTGTCGCGTTTTTTATGTGCCATGCGTGAAATGTCTTTATATGTTCTTCACGTAAAACAAATGCGGATCAAAAGTAACAAGCCTCGTCCATTACAACAAATAATACTATCACAACAGAAAAAATTGATTAATTAAAATATGAAGCCCCTCACGCCAAAATGATATATATATATATATATATATATATATATATATATATATATATATATATACGACAGGCCCCAGGCCTGCTCGTAAAATGAGGAGAGCATCTCTCATCTAAAATAACTTTATTGTTCTTCAAACATATTTAAACCAACATGGCGGCCCTTTGCGGCACGCAACCGGGTGTAAAAGAAAGACAACATCGCAGCGAGAAGTCACCAGCTATTCTTCCCACTCATGCTCTCTTACGTCAAACTACTGATACTTCAGAAGAAACTGGGCTGCTAGCAGCACTCCGCTCTCTGATTGGTTTTTGGTGCTGGTGTTGGCATCTTGGTGGGTGAGTGAAGTCTCATTGGCTACGGTTCTGTTCTTGGGCATAAGGAACGCTAGCGGCCCTCCATCCCATATCTAATTGATAGATGCGGAACGACTGTTTTCGTTATCATGCTTGAGAGAGGGACGTTTCTGATTGGTTGGGTCTATGGTCTGGAAAAATTCCGCAGTACTTGGAGTTTTCAGGTACATGGGAGACAGACCTGAGCGGTCACTCTCTGATTGGTTCTTGGTAAGTGAAGAAATTGACTCTCATTGGCTGCTTGAGAGTAATAAAGTAGTATAAGAAAATGAGGGCGGGGCTTGTCTAGTAGAGATAGACAAGGAAAAAAATTTGAGTTATAAAACTAAGCAAAATAAATGTGCAATAAAATATTGCACTGAAAGATTAGAACTTTAGATGGGTTATAGGAGTCGAGAAGTATTCTTCTCGGTCTTTTAGTTGTAGAATTTGGGTTATAGTCGAGAAGATTTAACATATTTGCGTTGTTAGTATGGGGCAGAGAATTGAAGAAATGTATTGCAATTTTTTGAATGTGAGATTTAAAACTATTAATTTTAATGGCTTTCTTCATGTCGTCATTTCTCATATAGTGAGTGGCTTTTACGATTATCCGGAGGGTGAAGTCTCAGCGCGCGCGCGCTCGCTTTACCATTAAATAGGCTTACCCACCCTCAAGTCTCTACGCAATAGTAAATATATAGTTCGCTCTAATTTTATTTATTATTCACTTCAAAATTAAGTGAGGTGTGTATACTCGTATATATATACCTCTCTTACATATATCTATACCTCACCTTGAGATCAGGTATATATATCACTTCTGGAAAGTTTATCTTCAAAATTTCTAGACCTGATATATATATATATATAGTAATTATTACTTAATTAGTTGGTATTTCTGCATTTGATCTCTATTTGCAAAATTTCTAATGTTAAAAATAAAACTAATGGCTTATTTACATCATTTAAGTCACTGTAGTTAGAAAATAACAGTGTTGAAATTTTAAATAATAATTTAAGTAATAAAAAATATTATGTTGAAGACATTTAAAGAATCTATTATTTAATTTAGTGATGGAATGTCAAAATGCAGCAATTATTTCAGAACTTTCTTTATATCTGATAAAGAAAATTATTAAAAGAATATATCAAAAGTATTTTTCTTCAGATTTTTGCATTTAAAATACTATTTGACTGATCTTTTTATGTAGTTTGAAAAAAGAAAACTAAATACTTACATCATCCTTTGTGTATCTGGGAAGTTTCTTCTTATATTCATTGAACATATCGTCAATGAATCGATGCCATCTGTAGAAAATAGGATCTCGAAGAGAAGTGGCTGAATCATCCATAACACCGGGGTTATTCTATATAAAACACAGAATTAACAATATTTAAATTTGTATTTGTACAAAAATCATACGCAATTTTTGTACGTGCATAAATTTTGGATTTGATGTTCTAAGCTCTTACGTAATGATCATGAAGTATTAAGTAATTTCATGGTTATTACATAATTGGTATCTTTCTGTCAGAAAATATTAAATTAAAATTTCTAGAGAAGCTTGAAGTTTGTATTATTAAATCATGAAAAAGAGTTGTATCTCAAATCTGAATCTTTATCTATATTAAATTTCCATTTTTTTTATTGACGTATTTAATCTTAGCAATGAATTCTTCCCCTTAATTCTAAGATTTCCTCTAATTATATATTTGTAGTATATTTTCAATCATGTAAATAGTTAGCTTTCAAGAAACGTTGTTGTGATTTAGTTCTAAAGAGAGAAACAAATCCTTTTTGGTGAGTATTATAACTTTAAAAAATATGCATAAAAAATTATGCGTTCGACTCATTCAGCTGATACTATCTACTGTATTTATGGTCAGTAAATCAGATATTTTTACTTTTTTTGTCGTATTTATTTGTAATTATTGCCTAAGTTTTTTAAGTTTAAAATGTACGAGCTGTTTTAACAATGCTTTTAAATGTTTTGGGTAGATTTCTCATTCTAGAGGGAAAATGTAACAAAATCCCAAGGTTTAAGTAACAGAAATGAAAGGCTGAAAATCATGAATATTTTTTAAATATCAAAATTTTGCGTTACTATTCTATTTTTTATTCGCTAAAATTTTTAATAGAGTACTTAATTAATGAGTGCGTATATTGTGTATTTTTAAAGTATAGATATCAAATGGCTGCCATTCTTATTTTATCTATTTTTCTTGAAAATTTATTGCGTATAAATTTGTGTATTGGGTTAGAATTAGTATCATATTTTAAGCGTTATAACACGCAGAAACATGATTATCAGGTATTAGGAGAAAAAATCTTGTTATAGAATTTTATGAATAGTTTTTTTATAATCTTCTTTATTATTTCTGTGTGAAAAAATTATCTTCAATTATCATTTCGTAATTTGTTTTCATTAAATCATTATTTAGCTATAATTTCATTATTTTTCTTAATTTAATTATCTTTTTCTGTTTATCAAGCAATTATGCATAATTCGCAGGAGCTTTTAAACACTCTTGGTGTTTACATTGCTTCCAAAACAATCTGTGCCATGACAGTTCAATAAATGCCTTTATTTATTTTTAAAAAAATTTACAACTATCAGACGACTTTGTTTAGATAGAATTACATGAACAATTTAAAAAGAGTTTTACCTGATATCTGCCGTCAGGGTCAAGTACATTTGCCATGAGGACATGCCCCCAATTGTGTAGGCTTCCATAAAATTCAGGATTCTTGGAATCGTGACTGGATTCGATAATATCTCCCAAAATATCAATGCCATGGCTTTCATCCAGAATTGTTTCACGACCATCTGTGTCCGTAACGTAACCCAAGTTAATGGCATCTAAAATTCTCTCTCTCCATCTTTCCAAATCCTGAACTCCAATACCATGAATATCACGCAGTCTCATGCCTGTGGGTCTTGATGCGTATGGAAGTCCATTGATGAATGAGCTCAAGTGAGCAGAATACCCTTCCAATGGTTCGTCGAAATTGTGGAAAGGGATCATTCGGGGTAATCCGTTTGATAATCGTTCACAGTCATATCTATAAAAATAAGTATTCAGAGATATAACTAATATTGAAGACAAAATTGGTGACCAATTTTCATGAAGTTAGCTTATAATCTCTTTCTACATCATTCGCTCGTCAACTAATAAGGCAACATATAAATTAAGAGAAAAATAGCTCTTGGTTATAAGGATTCTGTTGTAAGAAAGCGTGAATTTGAGCCAGATTTTATAAAAGTTGGCATACGATTATCAAAATATACACACTATCCTGTATTTCAGTCATTATATAGAATTTCTTTTTCTCTAGGGGTTATGTGTATACATTAAAGCTCACTTTTTAATACCATTTCCACTGAAATATATCAGTAAATGTTATTAAAACAACATATGAAAATGGAGTTCTGTGTCTTTCAATGTAAATATTCCTATGGCCACAACCATTCCCGATTCATCTATGAAGCTTCCTTGAAAAAAGCTTATTGAAAGCAGCATGAATAACTCACAATATTAATACACCTTTTTAGCTCTCTTCTCTTTAACTAAACCCTTTCTTTTATACTTCATATTTATCTATTATTCAGTGTTTGAAATTTAGTTAGAACATTCTGCTTCCATATTTTGTTTTCTTTATCATGCTTTCATTCCAGTTTATACAACATCTGACAATAAAGTTCGATGAATAGTCCTGTAGATTGAATATTAACGAAAGTTATCATACTGTCTTGCAAAATAGCCACTTTCCATAACTATGCACTGCTGAGATTTGCTATACATGTCCTGGAAACTTTGCTAGAAGTCTTTTGGGATGGAGTACTAAAGCCTCGTAAATTTTCGTTGGATGCCAGGAATATCGTCGAATCTTTCCTTTCAAAGCAAATTTGAGTCGGGGGGGGGGGATAGGAATAAGTCTGGAGGATTGAGATTTGGATGGATATTCATTTTGCACCCCCCCCCCCTTTTCAGGAACTATTTGATGACATTGGCGGTATGAAGGTGAGCATTGTCGTGAACAAAAAACCATGAACCTTGTTGTGCGTACTGGGGTCGTACCCTACGTATCTCCTACGTTTTTCTCATCCCTAAATGCTGGATAACGATTTGTTGCACGGATTCATGGTTAATCTGCAGTTCATCAGGTATTCATCAGCTGTTCCTCACTTTTTCAATGTTTTCATCACTGACGAAGGTCACAGGTCTTCCACTACGGATTTTGTCAGAAATACATTCCCGGCCTTCTCGAAAACGTGTGAACCACTCGTACACATACTGCATGGAAAGTGCTTGAATTTCTTGAACACATACGAGCATCGCATAAGTTTCTTTCGGTGTCCCTTCCAAGCTTATTTTAAATTGATCTTTTGTTCTTTAATTTTCCTGTTCTCAGATAAGAACCAACGCACCGAACACACAAGCACTTTGTAAAACAAGCCTTACATGAAACACAAACGATGCTGAACTGTACAACGAGGGGGGCAGATGGTCAACACCTAACGCTACGCATGTGCAGCGTTTTCTTTCGTCAGTGTTGCTAGATCGGCCGTTCTGACTTAATTTAACGAACTTTATTGTCAGAGGTTGTGTATTATTTTATTTATTATTTAGAATTCTTTAATATTGAAATTGTTTGACATGCAAATAAATCACTTGGACACTGAAATATAAGGTCATTGATCGTTCTTCTCTGTCGAAGGTAAAGTGTTTTATTTTGTGTGTTGTGATTGGTTGCCCCAAAATATATAGAGTTATTACACACATATATATATTCGTGAATTTACAGTTTTTATTTCTGCAAAGAAAGCAGGAGAATGTGAATATATTTGTTTAAACGATTCATAATTAAAATTTTTATGTTTAAAATGTCTGGTGTATGTACTTAGAGACAAACATGCACACAGTGTTCGAACAAAAACGAAACAATGACACAAAAAATATTTCTTAAAAGTAATCTTTAAGGAAATCCCAAAATTGTAGCAACAGTTTCCATGAAAGCATAAGTTTCCTCTTTAAGTAATATTATATTTTCAATTACCATATTAATTCTAATTATAGCATAAGCTGCATTATTATAAGTAATAAAGAAATGTTTATTTATTTGGAATCTCAGTGTGATGTAATATTATCTTACATGGAAATATTTTTAAGCTAATGATAAGAAAATTCTTGGACTGTCATCAAAGTTTGCTATAACTTGCCAAATGTATCTTACTATCACTTCAACCTCTAAATGATAAGAAAAAGAAAAATATTCTCGATATTTAGAGGGGCATTATTAATGCTATTAGCTGCGTTGGATAGAGTTTAAAGTTTATAACCCTATCTGTAAATTATGCATCACCATATCATGAAGCTGTATACTTGTGACGAAATACAGTGATTCTCAAGCTATGATGCACATACCCAGTTCAGAAAAGAAAAATTATTACTATTCCAAAACATTCTCTTCTTATTTATTCAACAAAAAAATTGAAAAAGTTTAATACCCACGATGACTCTTTTCATACAAAAGGGTATACCCATTTCTGATAACTTGATTGGAAATGAGCAATGTGGGAAACGAGAATTTTATGACCTGTAAAAGAAGGGTACTCTTTTTCAAATTGGGATTATCATTTATTAAATAGAATGAGGGAAAGGTTTAAACTTATTATATTTAATAATTTATTAAATAGAATTCTGGACCCTTTTCCAAGTTTAAACGCCGAATAATATAGCTTTGAAATCACTTTTATTTTATTTAATACCTAGAAATATTAGCTGAAATAAAAACGCGAATAAAATATATTTTTTCTTGCTCTGCAATTTTTTGCTATCAGAAACGATGTGCTTGTCAGGTATGTTCCTTTCTTTAAGGTACATCTTATAGCATTTTTTATTCTTTTCTTAAAATATAGTTTTGATTGTTTCCATCAGTTTTCTTTATACAATATTTGCATACCTTAAAATTAGGTATAATTATGTATTTTTAAAGCCCAGTTCAAGCCTTGTTATGAAAATTCTTTTTGCTCTGTAATATATTTTAATAATGTCCTTAATTTTAACATTATCACAATTTTTTCACGTGAGTATAAAGGTTTCTTAAATACTTTTGTCGTAGTCTCTCACTACCCCTATGATTATTAACTCCCCTTTGCATATTATCTAAATTTGGGTATGTTGGATTCATGATTAACGACTACTTAATTAATAAATCAATATTATTTATTAATCTTTCTTAATAGAGAAATACACAAATATTAATCAAACTTTAAGAACAACAAATTACAGTGGAGTGCGATAAGAATTCAATTATGAACGATGGAACACTAACTGAAACCACGGAGAATAACGCATACAATCAAACTACGCATTTATATCTAATTTATGAAAATAACTGACCTGATACCTTTTTAAGGCAGGTTTCTCAAATACTGGTTTGTTCTAAGGAGCGGCTTCAATCCTTGATATCTTCAGTTCCGTCCCGAACCGAATTAATGAACCTTTTTCAATAGCCTTCCTCAGGCGAATATACTTCCACTAGTTAAACTAATCTCTCAGAATCACCTTCTTAATCAACCTCGTAGTTATCCTCTCTATCAAACCACGTAGTCATCCTCTATCTCTTCATTTCATTTCTCCCTTTTATATCTTTTTCGAACTCGCTAAACCCGAAACTATCTTGTTTGCATAAGTCACACCTTTGGCTCTCGGCGGGGATTGGTTAAAATAAATACAATCTTTAAGGATTTGAGAGAAGGTTAGTGAAACGCGTAAGCACCCGTCACACTTTTTATGTTATAAATTAAATTATAGGGAAATTTGTGTAGGTATATTTGTATGCAGAGAAAAAAGTTTGAGAATCACTGGCATAATGGTTTTGTATTCTGCACAATTTCAAAACTGTTTTGGAAAAATATACTAGGTCCTTAAGCATTTCAGAATATTGCTTTAAAAACAGAAGTCAAATCTTACCTAGCACACATTTGTTGATGCATGAAGTAGAAGAGTTCCCCTTTACGATCTTTAACTTTTCCAGTAACAGCAGCATTCCAGGTGCTAGGATATACTAGATGCCAATGCCAATGATGAGCGTTAATTCCAACATCTTCTCTGTAGTAGGCAAGGTTGTACTCGGGATCCAAAATGTTCCCTGTTGCTTCCACATCAACAATAATCTCATCCTACAAATTTTTTAAAATAAAAAAATATTCTGATTTAAAATAGAATTCTTAATATTAAGCATATAGTTCTATTAATCGCGATTTGGGCTGTTTTATTATGTTGTTGAAAATTCAATGAAAAAAGTATACTTTAATTACGATATAAAATGTGTTAAATTAGTAAAAAGTTTACGTAATATTTCTGTTGTAATGAAAAAATCCATCAGATGACAGTCTCGTGTTCAAAACTATGGCCGATGGAAAACTACGTCTTGATTTTTTTCTGTAATTTTCAAAAAAACCATGACATTTTAAGTAGGATGATTAAATAGTCACTTATCTGGCATCATTATTTTACTAAATGCTTGCATTCGTTACATAACCAATACGTTTTTGCAAACAAATTGATTTCTTCAGTATCTTCTTGTAGTATAAATATGTATGCATATATATATATATATATATAATATCCCTTTCTTAAATCCAGAAACATTAAACCAAATGGCAGCTTTTAATAATTGGGTTATGTGAAATATATGAAGCAGCAAAATTTGTATCCCAAAATAACAAACCTTGTAATTTTGAAGCATGGAAATCTAAGCTGGCTTTCTATATCAACACCTCACCAATATAAGGACCCCAGCCAATTTAACATGCATCAACCCCTATACTTGACTGGTTTTTAGTAGAATCAAGACTTGAATACGCAATTCGAATAAGACACGATCGGCTACGAGCTCAATACTAAGATTACTCAGTCACCACGGTCACAACATGCGGGGGGGGGGGGAGATTGGAAAAAATTATCAGAAAAAAATCAAGGGATCAGTTATCAGAACAATTTTAAATCATTATACACTTAGAAATACAATTACCCAACTTTTTGAAAAACATCTCAATAGCTCTAGTTTCTTAATGGCTAATGTTTTGAGAAGATAATACACTACGTGATAGTGAAAATGAAACACCAAGTAAGATTAGCTGGAAAGTGAGGAAACTCGATAGACAGACACCGCAACAAGAACAATATGTGATGTTTATTTCGAAATGATGTTCGTAATACATAACGAGAACAACGTCAACTTACCTAGATTGTAAATCCTCTCGGATGGGGATACACACAATACGTCTACGTATAGATAGCACAGATGGCATCCTGAAAAATGTCTTTCCATTCCCCTGGTCAACCCTTTGTACACATTGTCTCCTGAACATGGCGGTTGCAAGGCATGCAAGCAGTGTCCAACCACGTCCAAGACGTGTTCGAATTTTGAAAATTAGGAGATAATAGTGGCCAAGAAAGCCTGGGAACATCTTGTTAAGTACATTACCTGATACGTGCAGTGTGTGGTCGCATGTTCTCCTGCTGATAAGATGTATCTCTTCCGAAAAAAGAGTAATGTCACCAGCCACAACACATCCTCCATGAATCATTAGGTCATCATAGTACCCTAAATAAGAATCGGAGATGACATGCTATCGTATGCGATGGCATTCAGAATCATGCTGTTACGTTGTCAATTGATGGGGAGTTCCGCAGATACAACTGAGTAGGACATATCCCATGTAGTCACCACGCTTAGACATGGATACTACCATTGGGCAAACTAAAGAGGTATTCGTCTGTGAATATGACAATTTATCATTCAATCATCCCTGTCTCTTAAGACCTGCACCATTACAAACGGATTCATCTGTGCTGTGGATTTAATGGCAGGAATATCAAGGATGTTAGGCACAGCTGCACTTGCTGTAAAAATGTCGGCTGAAGTTGCTTGCGAGGCCACCACCTCTTGTCAGTGGATGTATCAGTTCATGTGTGATGATGTCATTCTGGTAGCACTCAACATTTCTTCGTTCCAATCACCTTTACCACAGTTGGTGCACCATGGATCCGTTTAGCTGAGAGACAGCTGAGACTTAACTTGTGGACCAACCTGCTCTTCTCAATCCAATCATCATGCTCCTTGTAATATCGTCTGTCTGCTGAAACTACCTCCATTGTCGGCGTATTCTCAGCTATAACACGTGTCCTTTGAGACAAGAAAATTTTTTTCACAATGGCTTACTTGGCAGAAACAGCAATATGGCTATTGCTCATTCTACAAATTTCTTCCTGAATGTTCTTCTCAACGAGTACCAAAAAGCTGCATATTTCGCATCATTTACAGAACTCTATGAGGTGTGCTGTCTTGATATTTGTCTAATTTTCTGGTCAAACCTTCTTGGTGCAATATTTTCACTATCCCATTAGCACATTTTAGCATTATTACTCTAATTCATAAATAATTATTTTCATCTACCTTAGTTGTTTAAAGAATCAAACAAATTCGCGTGTTTTTATATGTAAACATCATTTAATTGAATTTAATGATACACACTTACGTCCTTGTCAGGATGATGGCTGGAAACTTTAAAAGCTTTATAGATGGTCTCTACAGGGAAGAATTTGTCAGGGAAAACCTCTTGAACTGGGGGCAGGGAGACACCTCGGCAATCATTACGATGCAAAATAGCTACAGACACGGAGTACACGTACAATGCTTCATTCACGAAGTCTCGAGCTTGGTGACACAAATCAATAAATTCGTCAAATGTTTCGGCACCTAATGAACAGGTAATAGAAAGAAGAACATTATCTGAAAGGAATTTTCCTTAATAACAAGTTGTATAATAATTATAAAAAATTGAGACGTTTATTTCTGTATGAAAACTTATACAGCTCTTCTTTAAAAGAAAAGAAAAAAAAGTATCAGATTGTAAGAACTTTTTTTTCTTATGGATTTATAACACCCTATACTAGCCTCTGTCAACTTGTAGATTTTTTCAGGATTGCAGATAAACTGTATCCAGCAGTATTTTTTAGCAAAGTAAGCAAAATTTCAGTTTTGTGACTGTCTTTTTTTCAACACTTAAGAAATTACATTCTTCTGTTCACCATTTTTAATTAAAAGTGTTGTAAGAAACTTTATTTTTCTCTTTTAAAATTAGTGTTATTTTATCTGAACGAAAGGACGTTTGTCGATAATGTGAGCCGGATTACATATAATTTTATTAAAGCCCATTTTTATTCAGTATATTTCAATAATTGTCAAAGCAAATGATTAAATAACAACCAAATGATTGACAAAAGTAATAGCAGTGCAAATGATGATACGTATAAATTTAAAATACAAATATATTGACTAAATGAAGGGTTTGTTGGTGTATTGCATATTTTCGGTTGGTTAATTGTGCCCGACGTCATTTTAACTGATGTTCATTTAAACCACAGCACCACAGTAAATGTAGAATACAGTACATTTAAACCACTGTCAAATGACGAAGTCAGCACTTGAGCTGACATTCCACATCCACGCCACGGCAACCTAGGACTTAAAACTAATTCTTTACAGAAAGTAATATATTGATAAATTCAGTTTAGCATCCTGTATTGACATATAATCAAAATTGGAAAAAAAATCTGTTTTTCGATGAAGTACCTTCAAAAAAAATTATTATTTTTCTATAACGATTCAGATTAAGAGTAATCTTTGTTAAAGCAAGCAACGGCATTCAATTGCTTAACAAATATTAATAATGTTTTGTTAAAAAATTATAATGACTTATAAAAAAAATCTCTGATATTGTAGGAGGTCGATAACACTTTTTCTGTTTTAAAATTTTCTTTCATTTTTAAGGATTGTAGTTATTAGATTATATTCGTTTTAATATGTGTAGATATAATATGGATTTGCATAGGGAGGTGTGATCCCAGCATCTGAAGTGAAATGTCTTGTCGCTTTTGTATATGTGTCGTCAGCTTTTAGCAGCTACTTTAAATGAAAGAGATTTTCTATATTTTATACATTTGACGCAACTTTTTGTTGTTTAAGGTAAGATTAAAATGTGTTGAGAAAGGACATTCAAATCTCCTCTAACCACTTGAAGCAATTCAATTATTAAGATTTGGAAAATAAGCAACATACCACCGAACGATTATTTTTCGCTTTTTTGGTTCTTACTTGATCAAGGCAGGATTTATAGTCACGTTAATAATTTATTAAGAAAAACTAGAAATCAACTGAATATTGCAGAAAGCAGTGATTTACGATTTTATTAACTAATTTTATACTTAGAATAAAAGTATTATCAAAAAGCATCAAACACATCTATCGCATTAATTTTTTTCAAAAATTATATTATAACTACGTACAATTTATTAAAATTGAAAAATTGTTTAACGTAACATAATATTGACATTTTTTATGTTAACTATAGTGAATTTTGCGATGATAATCAACATCAGACCAAATTTTAAATTGTATCAAAACAACAAGTACAACTACCAAATTTTAAATCGAACTATTGTGCAATTGCCCTCTCTGTTTCTGAAATCTCGTTTATATCTTTAAAACTGGAAATGAAAAAGTAAAGCATAAATCTATTAAGCCACTTTCTTTAATTTTCTGTCATATTTTAAAATTTTTATCCTTTAACTTTTGGTGCAATTATTATATAGTATTATTTTTATATTGTATGCTGTTTATTTCACAGAAAAACGTAAGAAAGTCTATGAAAAAAATTATTCCTTTAAGGAGTCAATATTGGAAAAAGTTTGGGGACCCCTGCCTAAGACCAAGTGTTCCAAACCTTTTTTTCTCTGATTCCTAACTAAAATATGTGGATTTCCATATACGCATATGTAATATTCCTAAACTTATATTTACTTATTTGTAGAATACTTAACACTAATTCTTAAACAGTTAAAAAGTCCTAAAAGTAAAGTATTTCTACGCGCACTGATACTGGTTTGTACATTTTCTTTATCTCTATATTTGTTTACACCACAAATTAAATGGCACGAAACCGTAGTAACAAGAATTTTATTAGAGCGTTTTCCTCTACGCTCTTTCTCTCCCAAGGTTTACACATACACTGACTCTATACACACTAGCGCCCTCTCGCGACAAATATTCACTTGTTATTGTGGGCGTCACAAGAATTATTTGTTCAACACTGAACATCCACCCCCGGGTTGAATGACACATTCAACAATTCACAAATAACACAATAATGCACACTATAAAAACAACAATACACAAAAAGGTAAAGTACACAAATGCACAAAATTGAATTGAAAAAATCAGTTAAACTTGGCTCTGCAACGGCTGTAATAGGGCGACCAACTAGGAAATGACCAGGAGTCAAAATCGTCAGGGTCACACGACAAAGGATAGAGGGGACGCGAGTTAAGAATTCCCTCAATTTGGTTAAGAATAGTTAAAAATTCTTCGTATGTAAATCTTAAATTTCCCATTACACGCCTGAGGTGATATTTGACGGATTTCACTCCGGTCTCCCACAAGCCTCCGTAATTTGGTGCTCTTGGTGGAATAAAACTCCACTCAACACGTTCTTCACACAAAAAGTTACTCAAATTACTGTTGCTATTACTCATAATTTCTCTAAGTCTTTTTAGCTCTAATTGCGTGCCAACAAAATTGGTAGCATTGTCTGAAAATATACGTTCCGATTTTCCTCGTCTACTAAAAAATCGTTTTAAAGCTGCAATGAAAGCCTCACTAGATAAATCTGTAACTAGTTCGAGGTGACACGCCTTTGTCACCATGCACACGAAAATGCACACATAGACTTTATTTAAAACTCCTTTTCTTTGATTAGGATATTTAATCCAAAAATATCCACAAAAATCTATTCCCACTTTGCTAAAAGGAAAACTCTGAGATATTCTCTCGGCTGGCAATTGACCCATAATTTGTGAACAAGTAACAGGTTTTGCCTTAAAACAAATTACACAGTTATTTACAAGTTTTCTACACATGTTACGACCATTTAATGGCCAGAACCTTTGTCTAACAATAGACAGCAAAGTTTGTGGACCAACATGCAAATGTCTCTTGTGAGTCATTTCAAGAATTAAATTTGTTAACCTATGATTATTTGGAAGAATTATCTGGTGTTTTTTGTCAAAACACAAATTACTATGTGCCAGTCTACCTCCTACTCGCAGCACACCTTCACAGTCTAGAAATGGTGAAAGATTTTTAATCTTACTTTGAGGGTTAACCATACTCTTAATGGACAAATCTTTAATTTCCGAGTTGAATTCCAGTTGCTGCACCAGCTTCACAAGGGTAATTTCAGCTCGTTTAATTTCACATATCCTTATTGGACCAATTTGTTTGTTGGATGGTTTTTTGCAATTATTGATAAACCTGTAAATATAACTAAAAACACATAAATTTTTTTGAAAATTATTGTGCACAGAAAGAATATTGTTCAAAAAGGTATTGTCCAAAGTCACAGTCAAAGTTTTTCTCTCAGAAGGTCTTAATTCCTCCAAATAGGCACTTTCATCATTAAGTAGCACATTATAACTCACAGGAACGGTATTTTCTTCATGAAGGAAACTCGGTCCATTCCACCACTTGTCACAGTTTATCAGTGAATCAGCACTGGTGCCTCTCGTGAGAAGATCCGATGGGTTGTCTTTTCCAGGACAATGATGCCACGAATCCTTGTCTGTTAGAGATCGTATCTCCTTTACACGGTTGGCGACGAAAACCTTCCATCTGCCGCTGGGACCTTGAATCCAACTCAAGGCTATAGTCGAATCTGTCCAAAAGTAGTTGGTTGTAGATATTTTCCCACTGAGGACACGTGAAACTTCTTTCGCCAATCTCGCAGCAAGCAATGCTCCCATTAGTTCCAAACGTGGAAGGGTTAATGACTTTAGAGGAGCCACACGGCTTTTGGAAGCTAAAAGATGTACGGAGATTTTGTTGGAAGTTTTTAGTCTAACATACGAAACAGCTCCATATGCTTTAATGCTTGCATATGAGAACGTGTGTATTTCACACTCTGGACAGTTCGCACTATCACACTCCAGGGCATATCAAGGGATCTGAAGCTCACTTAAGGAAGACGCTTCTGAACACCACAGTTCAAACTTCTCTCTAATATCTGGCAATAACTCTTCGTCCCAGTCTGTTTTTTGTTGCCATATTTCTTGAAATAAAATTTTAAATCTTATGGTGAAGGGGGATACAAATCCCAAAGGATCAAATATCCTGCCTGCAGCCATCAACAAAAATCGTTTAGTATTTTTCCTCTTTTGAAGGAAGTCTAAGAGACCATTTAAACGAAGACTAAGGTAGTCATTTTGAGGATCCCATAAAAGTCCCAAAACACGATGTGGATGGTTCACGAAATCGTCCATATTTAAATGATCAAAATGCTCCAACTGCCATTGTTTCATTAATCTACAGTCATTCGAAATCCACTTCCGCAGGTTCATTCCTGCGTCACTCATGATTTTTGCCGCTGTGCTCGACAAATCAAATGCTGATTCTACATCATCTTCGCCAGTGACGAGATCGTCCACATAAAAGCAGTGATCAAGAATCCGCACAGTATCGGGATATTTTCCCACGTATTTCTCTATATGCGTCTTGATAGTTGCAGCCAAGAGAAACGGAGACGCGTTCACACCAAAAAGAACTCTATTAAATCTATACACGTTCACACCATTTTCTCCATTATCTATAAGGAATCGAACTACGTCCTTATCTTTTGGAGCCAAAGAAATTTGAAGAAATGCTTTCTCCACATCAGCTAAAATAGCTATTTTGTTCGAACGGAAGGATATCAATAAGTCTAAAATATTGGGTTAAATTGACTCCTTGAAAAAGGCAGTCATTTAATGAAAATTGTTTTTCCTCGTGAGCACTAGCGTCAAACACTATTCTCAGTTTGGTCGTGAGAGATTCGTTTTTTATTATCATTTGGTGAGGAAGATAAAACACTGGGTTATTCGTTGGAACAAAAGGATTTGTTACCTTCTCAATTATTCCCTCATCTAAATAATTCTTTAAAACCTTACAATACTCAGAATACAACACTTTATCCCTTCGCATTTTTCTCATAAGACTTTCGAGTCGTCTTTTCGCTAAATTAAAATTAGCACTCAAATCGTTACTGTCTCTTTTTCCACGGGAGTTCTACCTCATATCTACCATTTTTAAAGCGTACTCTCTGCTTAAAATTTCTAAGCTAATGTCCTCTTCACTACTACAATTCTCGTCTTTGACACCAATAGATTCTAACTCCACAAAGTCTTTAATGTTGTGTTCAAATCACTATCTCTGATTAAGCCACAATGAATATTATTATTCCTCACTTCACCTACACTTCCGCTAGCGACATATCCGAACACAGTATTTTGTAAGAGTAGTCGAGAATCCCCACAATAAATTTGGCCTGGTCTCAGTAATTCGTAAAATATTTCCGCGCCTAATAACACATCAATTTTACCAGGAATATTAAATTTATCATCAGCTAGTTTAATTTCGTTTGGAATATCAATGGAACATTTATTATTTTTGATGGAGTCAAATCAGTTATCCTTTTACAACTAATAAATCTAGTTTTTTTCGAAATTTAAATCGTCATTGTTTATGGTGGCGGAAACACCCCAGTTATTGTCATTGTTGACTCATTCAAACAAGATACTAACAAATTAATTTTCTCATTTTTTAATTGTAATCTATCCGCACAATCCTTGGTAATAAATTTGACTGACTCCCCACATCTAAAAGCCCTCTCACTTCATGCAAGATGCCAAATCTATCCCTAAGGTAACACTGGACGCTACTGAGTAAAACTGTTTTTGTTTTATTTTTTAAGAAGCTGGTAGCCACGAACGACTTTTCTTCATTCTCAGTTAGGGGGAAAGCGATGTCATCTGATTCTCTCTGCCCCACAAACGCGGTGCTCGGGTAAGGACGCTCCCTTCAACTCTTTGTGAGGGTACGGAAGATTTATTGTTCGTTTGGGGGAAATGAATAAAACGTTATGTGGCTTTCCACAGAAACAGTTCCTCGCCCTGCACCTTCTAACATCGCAGTCCGAAGAAAGACACTTGAAACACAGATAATTGGATTTCAAGAAATCCACTCTTTCACTGACGCCGAGAGATTTAAAATTAGGGCATAAATACAGCGGGTGGAATTCTTTTGATTTACAACAAAAACATTTCACATTTTTAATAGAAGAAAAGTTAACACTCGCAATATTTTTGAACCACGATGATTATAGACATCATTACGCTATTTTTTGTAAATAAACTTTGTTCTTTAATTTTTCCTTTGGATGATTATGAAAATATCACACTCACGACCCAACTCTTGTGGTTTATACCACGTTTCGCCTTGTTTAATGCCAATATGCGCACTTAATTCTCTGTCTAATGTCTCTACTATCTTATCTGATATAATTAACTCACAAACTGATTTAAAATCGTTTACCTCCCTCAACTGGCAAATAGTAATTGAAATTTGCGCTTAATCTGGATGCGATTGAACATAACTTTCGTTATGTAATTTTTGAGCTTTTTAAAACTGATTTAAGCATTCATAGGGGTCGGTTGAAATTCTTTTAACACAATTGCTTTTAGTTTATCATAATCACCTAAATCCTCTTCTCGAAGATAAACCATTAAATTATTTGCTTTTTCTCCTAGTATATTCAAAAGAATTTCGGGTTTTAATTTCTCAGGAACATTTTTAGTTTTAAATGCCTTTTCAATAGATTGAAAAAATAAATTAAACGACTCTGCTCTTTTGGTACTGGGATAGTTAAAGTTTAATACTCTTTATTAAACTTTCGATATATACTCGTTGTTATTATTGATTTTCTTTTGTAAAGGTACATTTTACTCGATTGATTATGTAATTTTCCTATTTCTAACTCCTTCTCTAACTGTGACAGTTTAATTTTTTCAATTTCTAGTTTATTTTCGTTTTCATTTCTCTTATATCATTCATTTCCTCCAACACACAATCAACAATAGTCTGATACGTTTCTTTATCATTGTTGTAAATCTCACTCTCCTGTATTAACTCTCTTAAACCTAAAACTTTAGCATTATCAGGTACATCTAATTCTAACTCCTCTGCAATAGCCCTCAATTCAATCTTTTTTAAATTTACCGATACTCATTTTCACAAAATAAGTTATCTAATCACAAATAAATCACAAAATAATTATTTCGATCACAAATTTAAGTTATCTCAACCACAAAAATGAAACACATATAATTCACAAAATAATTATCTCAACCACAAATAAAGTTAACTCAGCCACATTTGAAACAACATATAAATCACAAAATAATTAACTCAACCACAAAATAATATCTCAATCACAAAAATATTACACTCAACACTATTAAAAAATGATGACTAACTCACCAAGTGATTATCTCCACGAAAACATCACGTTAGCGCTTTTGTTTTATTTTTTGCACACACACACACGAACACACACACACACGTTTAAAATTCTTGATCTTCGGTCCCGGCCATTTCAGGCTCTGACGGACCATCTACGCGCACTGATACTGGTTTGCACATTTTGTTTATCTCTATAATTGTTTACACCACAAATTAAATGGCACGAAACCGTAGTAACAAGAATTTTTGTTCAACACTGAACAGTATTTATGCAGATTATTTTAAAAGGTAATAATTAAACATAAACAATTCAAATGTAGTTCAAGAAATACAAATTATAGATTTTTAAAATTTTAATTGATAAAACCAGAACATATTTTTCCTGACGGAAATAGTAAATAAATAAATATACTAATGCAAATAACATACACAAATTTATTTCTAAAGCTATTAAATAGGATCCCATTGAATAGATGTTCTATAATAATAAAATGTTTTGCGACTGCGATGATTTTATATTAGCATGTTAAAATATTTGACTCTAATTTTGGGAGATTCAGATGAAAATTACCCCCTATTTACTATATTTAGTCAATTAAGATGTTTCCTTTA
>BMAO01027592.1:0-24820 GCA_019973975.1 Trichonephila clavata | reverse complement strand
TATTTGTTATTGATAATTTTTTTAATAATTAATGCTAATTAATTGTTTAATAATTTATTTCTTACTGTTCTTTGTTCCTGCAATCTACAAAATAAAAAAAAATTTTGGCAACGTATATGAGAATGGTAGACATTCGACCCTGGGCCACCGCGTCCTCTTTGAAAAATTCACGCGTGTGCTCACTGCCCAGGGTCATAGGTGTGGTGAGGTAAGTAAAAAGGTCAACTAAATTTATTATAACTAATAATAAATACGGAAAATGTACTTATACCTACGTAAATAAAATGAAAAACTCACTTTTTTGAAACCACATTTAAAGCCAAACGGAAAATGCAAACATAACAATGATAACAGTAAATATAATAATATCTAATGATGCATTTTTATCAAACAATTAAAAAAAAACTTCAGATGAAAATGTTTTATTTTTTTAAAGTTAGTTCTCGTAATTATAGTCAGTAGAAGACATAGTCTGCGTACTGCCAGCCAATCTTGACAGTTACAGTTACTGAAGGCTAATCTTCAGGTAGTCACTCCAAACTGTCTTGGCGGTCCACCAATCGATCGCGATCAACGTAATGCCCACCCCGGACTTAATGTAATGATAGAGTTACAGGTGCACCTGCCTTTGGCGGAGCACTCATTTAAATTAAAAAATCTCTTCCACAACCCAACATGCCTAACCCACCACTCCAAACCGTTAAGCACAACAGTTACTCTCACTTCATCCAATAATTACCCTATTTCCATTATCTTTACCTACATTCTTCCTGCTTCTGACAATCAGCTTTTTACCTTAAATCTTAAAACTCTCCAAAAACAAGTAGTAACTTTGGTGACTTAAATGCTAAAAACATTTTTTTCAACTGTTCTAAAAAATTTCGCGTTCTTCAACTCAGAAAATTTGCTGAACAATAGAATTTAGGCCTAAGTTAAAAAAGTTTAAGGAAGATTCATAGAGTAAACTGGTGCAAGGCACTCAAAATTCAGGATAAATCTGAGGCGCACACAAAATTTTTTAAGAAAAAAAACATTCCACGATTCTTTTTCTCAATGGCACTATCAGTACTGCCATTCCTGATTGAAAGAAAAGCTAAATTTCTTGTTTTCCCAATCAGTAATTATTTTGTCGTAAATGGAAGACCTAACAATGATATTTATTTAATTTGCAATGATGTTACTAACACCTTGAATAGTGTTTTCACTGCCCCCCCCCCATTACCACCATCGAGCCCTGGTCTCCGGACGTGAAAATTCTAGCTACATCAAAAAAATACTTTAATCCACGTTTTAAATCTTATTTAACAAATAAATCTTTTCAAGACAGAGTTAATGACAATCTCTTTAAATGACACAAAATTCCTTCGAGTGTAACTCCTGCCTGGGCCGATTATTTTAATATATATATATATATTTACTCATAAATTAACCACTATTCACATGTACGCTGATGATACCGCGATCCTAGCTTGCTACAAGAAATATGTCCCCAAGTTCTTAAATGAACATCTCTACCTCTTCGAAAATTGTTTAATAAGTAGAAAATTTTTTTAAAGTTAATGTGTAGAAAAAAGCTGTCGTGGAGTGGTGTTCTACTTTTCCCAAAAGAAGCACAGTCCAAACTTCCTTTTTCTGCAACACGAAATACCATGGTCTCAATCATGAAATACTTAGGCGTTACCCTAAATAAAACTATCTCCTGGAACCAATACATTACACATGAGAGAGATAACTTTCCCTCTAATTTTCCGGAACTCAAATTTAAATATAAAATATTTCTCTATGCACCGTTCCACTTTTAGCGTAAACTCATTTGGTCTGGGGTTTTATGCTACGAATACTAATACAAAAATCTTACATTATGCACAAAATTCTAGCACACAAACAATCGTTAAAGTAAATAGGTTTATGAGAAATAAAGATATTTATAATGCTATAAAAATCGAAACACTTAAAAAGCGTATTCATAATATGATCTCATTTAAAGTTTTCAAGATTTTCCACATACTGAAATTAACAATATGAATAATATTGCTCTAACTACG
Organism: Trichonephila clavata; assembly: GCA_019973975.1. Classification (NCBI taxonomy): domain Eukaryota; kingdom Metazoa; phylum Arthropoda; class Arachnida; order Araneae; family Nephilidae; genus Trichonephila; species Trichonephila clavata. The sequence continues at coordinate 22,775 of BMAO01027592.1, read as the reverse complement.
TTCCTTCGGACAAATTGAAAGACCTAGGAGAATTTTCCAAGATTCCTATAATCCACTTTAAAATTATTACTAATCTTTGGATCAGTAAATATCTCGAAAATTCTAATTATCCGCTTACAAACTAATTTATTTAAATTTTCTATACACTTTCCATGCTGGACTCGCTCCATCCATTTACCTTTCACCTTTTTCCGTCCTCTTTAAGCAGCCTATCTAACAAGGGGAGGGCACGACTAAGAAAATTTATTTGAGGATGAGATTTTGTGCAATAGTAGTACTCCTTTAGGGTGTTACTAAAGTGTTCTACTATTGCACTAAACAGCTATACAAAAGCTGGAACAAGTGCGTGGATGCAGGAGGGCAGTACTTTAAAGGCCAATAAGATTAAATTATTGTTCCATTTTTCAATAATTTGTAATCGACCTATTTCGGAACTTTTTGACCGTACCATGTATATGGATAAATGTTTTATAACAACCTTTTCCATTAGTCCTTTCCATTATCATAGATTCAAAAGATATATTGCGTGAACATCCAATATTTTCATTTTAAGTTTAGGAAATTTTTTATTTAAATATTTCCTCTTTTCATCATTACCTAAAAAAAAAGGTTATAATTAGATGGCGAATATATAAAAAATAAAAAAAAAGACTGCAAGGATGAGGCTGCATAAAGCTGTGAGGATGTAAAAATTGAATATGTAATCCCAAGCTAACTGGACAACTATCAGATGGTGCCCCTTGCATGGTCGAAAGAGAAATTCTCCTTTTGAAAGTTTGTGTTCCAATGTTCAGCAATAAATGTTGTTTGTTTTTTGTGCACACGGATTTCTTTTCCTTTGGAAATCAGAATTATTAAATATCTCTTCCTGTTTACGTGTGGGATTCCTTTTCTTTTAAATAGTAACGACAAGGAGGGCCACAATGTGATAGTTTTCTATTTGGGGTTGACGCTTTTTTTTTTTCTGCATTGCAAATATTTACTTTAATGTCATAAAATTATTTAACTAGTTTTTTTTAAAAATTTTTAAAATTAGATTATGGGAATATATTAAGTAGTAATAAGTTTGTACACAATTTTAAAAACATTCAAAAGTTCTTCATTAAATTGTTCATAATTTTGTATAAATTTAAATGCAGATACTCTTTCTTTTATTTCTATTTTTTTAAAAAAAAAATATTTCAACATTTTTATTTGACGAACATCGAATGATGACATAAAAAAGGAACAAGGGAAGTTTTAAACAAGTAATGGGAAATATTTGCATTTTTTAACTCTTCGATCTTTTTTATTAAATATAAGAAACGCTTTCACTCACCTATTTGAAAAAAGTATTTTTTCCCTACATTTTCTATATACAATGCAATACAGATATATCTTATACTGACTAGACATGAGGAATATATGCAAGACATAATTCTATCGCAATATGTAAGTTAGCTTAAGACATTAAACTGTACTATCCATTGAGATTGTAGAAGGAAAAAATACAAACAGAAAATGGTCGGTCCAAATCCAAAATGCATAGTTTAATGAAATTTCAATCTAAGCATTCAGTGATGTGACAACTGGCTCCCGATAGTTTTTACTCTGTTTACGACTATTTTTATATATAATTATAAGAGTTTAAGCTACAGGCTGTTGATGAAGGAGGGGTGGAAGACCCATTGTGACTTTAAGTGCTGCTTGGCGGCAGTATTATTTAATCTGGCCACCTTCAGGTCCGAAGTGCACGCCTTAGATAACTGTGAGGAAAGGAATTCCTATTCAGGCATTCGTGAAAGGCTTTTATTCCTGTCCTTTGTTGTTTACAGCTTGCAGACGAAGGTACCGCTGCATACCCCCTTCCTAGAGAAATAAGTTTTTCTTATTTGACTTTTTGAACGATATTAAGAAAATGTTGTCTTTCTAGCCAAATACTGCAATTGTTATACATCTCCGGTAGGTTTGAGTGTCGTTGGAACGTTTCTCCACTGACGTTGCGGGCATTCTCTTGTTGAGAGGGCGGGTACAAATGCTGAGTACGCCATTGCCGTTTTGAATCACTAGTCATGATTTATTGCTAATGTCTTCGTTAGACACTTTATGGAATAAATGCATAATCTATTAGTATCGTTAGGTCATGCTGCCATCAGGTGTTCAGATCCTGAGTTGCCACATTGGCAACTAGCAGTTGGTGGAGGAGAGGTAGAAGACCCATGGTGACCTTGAGTGCCACTTTGTGATACAGTGTTATTTGAACTAACCACCTTCGGGGCCAAAGTAGGTTAAAGACCTTAGATGACTGATACGGAAGGAATCCCTATTCGGGGCATCGTTAAGAGTTTATAGTCCTGTCCTTTGTTGTTTGAAGAACGTCCCACTGGGGGGTTGCCCAAATGAAAATTGAACATTTGCAATTGCGTCAGAATTATTGAAACTTTAGGAACACCATAGAATATAGATGTAAAGCGCGGTACAACACGGCATATGGCGTTCAATACTGAAACCTGTTCGCAGTAGAGGAAATTGATCAAAAATAGTGCCCTAAATGAAAGCGTCCGGATCGAAACAACGCCCCAGAATAAGGGTTCTGAGTGAGAAAAGGCGAGTTTGATGCGGACATCTATCGCTGAATGGCGACCATCTATGACGAGCACTAAGGTCGAATGGAAGAAAACAATCGGTGTAAAAGATTTCAAGAAGCGTCGAAAAAAACGATATCGTATCTCCATGATAATACGCGCCCACACGTCTCCCGTGAAACCCAGACAATAGTAAAAAAATCCTTTGGAAAGTGTTATGACACTTCCCATACAGTTCGGATTTATCACACTGTTATTTCTACACCTTTAGGCTACTTGAATGGGCGTTGCAATGTGGGCATCTGGACTATGAAACAGTCCTCAGTCCCATATCCTGGTTGACTTTGATGTTGGGCATGGCGATGGTGGGGTTTTTCTTTCTGCTGAACAGGAATCATGGCTATTGGCTGAGACGATGGCATCCGGGAGGCATGGCAACGATTCTTCATCTAAATGCTGTAGAGATGAAATTTTTTGGCATGGGTGAGAGCTTAGAGCATGCTCTCTGATTCGTCGGTGGTAGCGTGAACATAGACACCTATTGGCTGCCCTAGGGGCTGGGATTTAGGCTACTTAAGAAACCATTGCATTTCTATTGCAACGATGAAGTGAAAGAAGCTCTGTGCAGGACTTTCTGAAGAATCAACTGCTGTCTTTTTTCCTACAGCGAAAACATAGAGCTTTTTCTGAAACTATTGGACATATGTTATAACTTCGATGACGATTTCTTTTGATTTTCAATAAACATATTCTTTTAATTCAACATGTTCCCTTTCTGGGGGCTACCCTTATGCAATACTTTAAGTAGAAGCATTTCTCTACCAGACTTATAAAACACTACGACATGATAAACTTGTAATAAAAGCCACATACCTACTGTAGTAAAAATTTCACAGTCCATGCTAAGTGCAATGGTTATTGCAGCTATGCCAATACCACCAGTTCCAGAATGAATAAGAACACTCTCTCCTTTTTGTAACTTTCCTCGTATAATGAGGGCATAATAGCAGGTTAAATAAACTATTGGCACTGTTGCAGCTTCTTCTAAGGTCCAGTTATCAGGAACATCGAAGCAAAATTCTGGATATGCTAGTATGGAAGTTGCCATGGCTCGAGCAGCTGCGAATCCGCAAACTCGCTTTCCTGTGCCGTCTTCTCTTCCGGAGAATTCGAGTCCTAATACGGCATTTCCTTGACCGAGACCTGTAAGAATATCGACGAAAACTTTTAAAATCAAAAATATATATAAGATGTTTTTGATTCATATAAAATACGACATAGTATGAAAGGCAGTTTGAAATAGAGAACTTAATTATGATTTTAAAAAAACCCTTAGGTTATACGTATACTTTAGCATGGGATGTTAAAATTTGCATTCATTCTTGCAGATTTTGAGGTATTGGTAATGTGACGTAAAAGTCAAATAATTGTAATATGTTGCTGAAATAAATATTTAATTGGTCCAGAAATAGTTTAATTCATTCATGTTTTAATAGTGGAATAGAACTATTCACTCGCGTAAAAGAAAATTGACGATCCTATTTCTAGAGAAAAAAAAAATCAAAAGAAACATTCACATCAAAAATTTTGCATTAATTAAAAATGATTAATGACTTTTTTCCTCGGAAACAGTGAAGAATACTGATTTTAATTACCCTGGAACAAAAGTTTTTAAAATTAATAATAAAAACGATTTTTAAACACACACACATATGTATATAAAAATCATGGGGCAAACTTTGAGGGGAAGTTTACAAAAACAAACAATTTTTTATATAGGAATATATAGGCGGAAGTGCCGCTTTTAAACGCAAACAGAAAAAATAACACACTAACGGAAACGTAAAATGTTCATTAGCAGCATACTTAACAATTGATTCCGTACAGAAAACGTTAAAACACAGTTTTAAAAATTGCTTCCACCTACAGTCGTGCATGCTTGACAAACTTTATAGCGTGTTGGCTGAGAATATTGGTAATAGTTGAAGGTAGCAAAGCGGTGTGCCATGATCTGCTGCACCACCAAAATCGGCACTCGCGCTGGAGATTTCAGTCATTATGGGGGATTTTATTGAAAGCGAAGGCAGACATGCATCTAATGTACGGTGCTACTAATTAGGCTCGTCACTTACTTGACTTTCTTGTGCGATTGCACGCAGGCGCGAAATACCCGGAGTGCTTGAATATGATCGCCAATCACTCCAACGACGCTTCCAAGCTTGCATTATTGTCGGTGGTATGGATTTTGAGCATTTATTATAAACATTGCTATAAAAAGGCATTTAGTGACGGCGTTGTAAGTAAACAACGTTTCAATGTTTTTCATTTCATCAGTTATTTTTTCTGATTGTGGCCACAAAGCAGCACTTCCCCCCATACAGGGTGGTCCCGAATTCGTGGTACAAACTTTAAGGGTAGATACAGGACATTGTAACCATCATTTATTGTTTTAGAAAGTATGGGCACAAAGGACTTGTTGAGGTACAAACAGGGGAAATAAAAGAAAAGAAAAAGGAATTATTGGTAGGTTGAGTTGCCTGTCGGAGGTAGTAGGTGTCTAGCCCCCGTTGAACATGATTCCTCTCAGTTGGGGAAAGCGCCATCCTCAATTATGTTGGCGTCTACGATGGGAGACTTTACGCATGCGAAAACAGCATTAAACCTTTCGTTATGCGACAAAGAAATAAACAAATTGATTTAGAGAGCATAACAACTGCATTTACCTGCTGCAATTAATTATTAAAATAACTTTGATTTCGTTTCTCAGAAAACATTCTTCTGGATTCAGAAGGAAAAAAAATTATTGAATAATGAATCTATATTTTTTCACTATAATTATCAGTTTAAATTACTGGAAGAACAAATAAATTGTGAAATCTATAATTAAAACAGATCAACTTAAATCACAACATACGAAAATAATTTTTAAATATCTGTTTAATTTTTGAATAAAAAAATCATATATAGTTTAAATTATTTTTTATGTGCAGAAGTTCATTAGAATATGGCAGGAGATTGTGCTTTATTGTATCTGTGTTATTATTGATAGAATTGCATCTGTGTCTTAACATTTATTCTTGAATATTTGAACTGGATAAATTTAATCCGTATAAGTATACTAGATGGCAGCACGTACAAGGTTCTTCACATAACAAGTATTTTTTTATTTTATGCAATCGGCCAAATTTTGGGTTGATCACAAGTGTTAAAAAAACAACATGGTAGTTAAAATTTTAAAAAAATGTAACAACGAACTATTCATTGTAATACCTATTCAATTGCTTAATGCGAAATCGAAAACCGCAAAAAGGAAGAAAGATGATTTCCTTTTGATAAAGTTATATCTAGAAGAGCAAAGGGAGTTTCATTACTGTGAGAGAAAAATCCTTAAAAAAATTCATTAGAAATTGAACATTTTACTCTTATACGTGTTTTTTTTCTTCCATCTACGATATAAAAGGCACAGAAATAACACGATACTTAAATTCTGTAAAAATAAAACTGACAAAATGCTTCTTTCAGAAAAAGGGGGGGGGGATTTCCTTGCCTTTTGTGTGTGTGCGTGTAAGAAAATCAGGAAACTAATATGAATTTGAAATAACAATTATAATTATACGCACGAAATAAAATTCAGTTATTGAGATCCCCGAGTGAGAGAATAATTTTATATAATTTCTTAAGTTTCCATAAGTTTAATAAAAATATTCATTTTTTTCTGTAGTGAAAAATTATATATTCTATATTGATTTCATTATAGTGAAAACTACGAGTACAAATGAACATGAATTTTGCGTGGGCTAAAAAATTTAACTTAAACTTCTTGTAAAATCCGGTGAAATTCTTTTGTTAAAAGAGAATTTTTGAATATCATAAAAAAAAAAAAAACAATTTTGATTACGAAATTTTTTTTTTGTATTCAACGAAATAGTTGCATCCTTGAAACGAGATAATTAGATTTCTGGAAAGCAAGAATTTTTTTATTCTCTAGACACAATATTTCTATTGTGCTATCACGCATATTGTTTATTTACCAACATAAAAATTTGACAGTCCTTTAAAAATTTCGAATTATTATTTTGTTAATAAGAAATGATGATGTTCCTTAAACATTAAGACTTTCTAAAGCTTGTTAGAGTTCTCGGGAAGTGAATTGGAAAAGTTTGAAGATCATTGACTTACACCAATGCTCTTTTTTTAATTCAAACCGTTTGAAAAGACATTTACTTTCAAAATAGTTGTAGAGATAGAGCCACAATATATGTAGAATTGTTGAGCATGCTCGATTTACAAAATATACCACTTTCAATTTTTATATTCGTTCCGTAAAATAAAACAAAATAACACCTCAATTCTTTCTTTCTTTTTTTTTTAAAAAAAAAGCATCTTTCTGGTTTAAAGGTTATATTTAAGATGCAACCTCTTTTCCGCGAGAATTTGTAAATATGCCAAGCACGACATAAAATTTTCTCGACACCTTATTCAAATTTACATAGTTTCTTGTACTCTTTCACATAAACTAAACATTGAATATCGAGAATATATCTAAAAACGAAGACAGAATCATAATTTACTCAATTAAATAGGGTTTTTTTTTTAAAAAATCATTTTTCTAGCGTTGATATTTTGTTATCGGAAACCATTACTAGATGGCAGCACGAATCAAACATGTAATTTCCCTTTGACAACCCCCTCCCCCTCTATAATTAATTTCCTTATTTTTTGTACTGGAATCAAATGTCTTTCAATAAATTACTCGATTGATGAAGTAGTACAAACATTCAAATATGCGTAATGTTTCGAAACGTGCTATTTCCTTCCAGAAAAAAAAATAATAAAAAAATTAGTTTCATTCATGATCAAAATAAAACAGATTTTTTTTATTTCTGCAAATTAAAAACTTAATTATTTGCATTGCTGTTCTAGAAATTTTTTGATTTTCTTGTCTATTTACATATTACACACGTTTTTAAACGAAATAAAAGAACAATTCTGGATTTTTTTTTATGTTCCCATTTAACTGATTGTTTTTATTGCTCATTTAATGAGACCCAGTACCACACGTACCGTCTTCCAATTATATCTAAATGCTACACTTTTTTTTTTTTTTAAAAAAAGAATGCCCCATGCTTCAGTATATGTTAAATAAAACAAAGATTTATCGTGTTTTATTTTGCTGGAAGAGTGTGTGTGTGTTTTTTCTAATTTAATTGAAGCACGATAAGCAAGAAATTTTTTCCATTTGCTGTTTCACGCGAGGTTGACCCTTTTGTTGACATAATTTTCGCATAAAAGAAATAGTTTCTAACGTTCCGTGGTTAATTAATTTTATGAAGAAATAAATTTTAGGTTGTGTAATAAGGTAAAATCCTTGGGTCTGTGTTCTGTAATAATATAACAATTTTGAATGAATTTAGTTTTTGAATTCAATGAAAAGGTGTCTTTTTTTTTTCTTTCCTTTTTGATACTTAAACATGACAAAGTTATTTTAAACTTTCCGAAAGTTTTTTTCTTTTATTATTAGAATTCTAAAAGGAAGAATTCTTAAAAGTTTAAAAACACACTATTTCTGTTATGTTGTTGCGCAGATTGTTCATTAACCAAAATAATAATTTGTCGATCACTTAAAAAAGTTTTAAAAATATCAAAATATTGTTTTGATAAGTAAGATATTTTTTAAATTAAAAAATTATAATAATATTTGGCAGAAGAATTTCTTTATAGAATTTCAATCGATTGAAATCATCGACAGATTTGCTGCATTGTTTACATTTCACTTAGGAGACATGATTTATCTCATTAAAATGTATAATCCACAAATGAATTACTTGAAATTTGTGAGAGAAAACATACAATTAAATAATTAAAGGTATCAAAAAATATCAAATTCCAATGTGTCGTGATTTCTGTATCCCTCACGGTTTGCCAGGCATAACCGTGAAGCAAATTGCGGCTGATTGGGCTTTTAGACGCAAGGCGCACGAACGAAATTTTTACTCGGTACCACGCAGTAATGGCTATATGTTTACGTGGAACCTTAGAGAAAGCTCTATTATCCACTCAATCAGAATGAGTTGAAAAAGAATGCTTTGTTGAAGGCAGTCCTCAGCGCAGCAACGCTTGTGGAGGGGTGAGTGTGTGTGGGAAACCACTCTTCCAGTTGTTAAGTTTCTGTTTCGTTTTCGAAGGAGAGAGAAGATAAAATGACGTCACATCTCCATAACAACCAAGACCGTCTTTCAACTGGCTGCAGCATCTGGCTATTCAATATTTTCACTGAGACTGAAAGTTGCCTCAAAAAAGGCACATTTTTAAACACTTTACGTTGCCTCAGAGATCGACCAATCGGAAAGCAACCTCTAGCAGTCAGGGTGATGAAGATATGGATTTCTCGAAGCGCTACCATAGCTTGATTCACTGTTGGTCGCCTGTTCTTTTTCCATTGGAAGAGAGTGAGTTCGAATATTTTATCTTTGCCCTCCCACAGCAATGTCACAGTTTGTTCGCCCGCGAAATGTCTGCAGTTTTTCAGTAGAAATTTGAATTTGTGCTGACACGGCGCGCGACTTTTTGAAAAATTCTTTTCAAGCTGCGCAGTAAGTCGTAATCTTAATATGCGCACGCCGTTATTCAAAGTCAGTGATGGCGAAGTCTTCGGAAGGACGGAATGCTGTGGCGTTCTCACTTATCTCGGTTCTAAGCCAAAGGTAAGTAAATTCTTCCGAAGTGGTTCTTTTGACATCTGTAATAAATTTTGGTAAGAATTTTGAACTGTCTTCAAGTTTTTATACTAGCAAGGATAGTTCCGCAACCAAACTTAGAAACGTAAGTGTTTTTCGAAATACCAATAACGCTTCGGAGAAGAAGCATCTCCCTTTCAGGTACATTTAATTTAATTATTTCTTCTTCGTTTTGTACGCGAGATGAGTTAAAAAAAATTTTTTTTTTAATCTCCTGTTGCATGAATACATTTTATTCATTTAAAGTGTTTTGAGTGCGTGTCGTTCATTTTTTTTGAATATTTGCTACACAGTAAATTATTTTTTAGAGATTACCCCAACCGTTCCTGGGTGGAGATGCAGGTGGGAAGTGTTGCAATTATGGATTTTCACATACCTGATGAATCGGAACCGAACCGAGCATTTTGAAGAGGTACGTGACTTCTGAGTGTATAATTTTTTGAAAATAAGAAATTAAGATGAGAAATTTTAAGAATAAATTCATAAGAAATTGTTATATTTGATTCATTTCAGTAATGTAGTTATAAGAGCCATCGAATAAGTATTTATTTATGTGAGTGAGGTACGATTTCCAATTTAAAAATGACCGACAATGTATTTGAGTGTTCCAGCATTGAGATTTATTCTACTTTGTATTTTTTGCTTTCGATTAACTTTGGCATTATATTATAAAACGTATGGTGAAATCGAAGATAACTGTAAAGACCGTTTGATTTGGTGGCCGTGGGGGATCCAGTCTTCCTTTTCCGGGGAGAGGTTATTGGGTTGCCTTTTCAATCCGATGAAGAACATTTCGGAACGTCCCGTTAGTCACCTTTCTTGGAGGGCTGGATTTTCCACTGTTGACTTAATTCGTTACTTGGATTCGTATAATCTTTTCTTGTTAATCGTTTTCTTTACTTAAAATTGTTGCATAGGGTTCGGAACGTATTTTAACCATGTCTTATGTCTACAAAGGAGTTCCGAGAACAACGGTCCCTTATTGAAACGGAAATTTTCGGTCGAGATTTTTGCAATGGATTATGTCCAGAAAGTGGAATCAGAATGGATGTTCGGGAAAGATTCTTTGGAGTTGTAACAGTGAATTACTCTCCAGCTGGAAGCATTGTGAAAGAGGTACGTGACCGTTTTCTAAGAATCTGAATGCTTGGATAATTTTCTTAGGATTCTACGAAATTTTACAATTGTCATAATTACAATATAACTAAGAACTTCCACTTCCTTTTTATAATTTTTATTACTGTTTAGTTTAAATGCACTTTTTTAATTGATCGGGTTTCCATTGCAATAGGTTCATTTTGGCGCCTTTCTGAAATTCTTCGCCAAGGATAAGTTAATATTTTACTCGGTTTGGATCCTTCACCACGTTGTAAACGAAAAAAATTTAGGACTATCTTTCTAGATTGCATTATTAATGTTCGACTCTATATACACTTGCCCTGCTGGGGCGTGACCCGATACTTTGCACACGTAAGCACGAATTAGTGCATGCTACATAGAGCTGTGTAAGAAAATCACCAAAAGGACTGCCCAAAAGTGCTGAAATTTTTAAAATGAAAACCATTCGAATCTCGTAATGGAATTATGTCTAATGAAGGGTGACATATTTTGACTAAACTGCAGAATCGGTCACTGGTTGGCGCGATTTATTTTTTCCGATTTTGCCAAGATTACTAAGCGCGCCAACAGTGGTAACCGGGACGATATCTGGGAGTACTTTTTAAGTACTGTTGCTGCAGCATATTTGTTTTTAATTATTTTTTAGAATTTTTTTTTTGTTATAATTACTTGATAATTTTGTTGTTATTGTTAAAGGATACTAAAATTAATTTTTAATTGGTGTATGTTTGTGAAGGTCATTTCAAACGATTTGAATTCGAATATTTCACGAGCACATTTCCATTGTCGTTTCATTTTGCGTCTACTTTTTTCTGGAATATTTGCTTTTTAGCTTCGATCTCCTGGCGTGGATGCTTTTTCAATGTATCCATTTCATTTTCTTCACGTAATTTTCCACACACACTCACAATGATATTGGTATAGTTGACAGGTTTTTTTGCTATGCGTGTTAGAATCGTGCATGAAAGAGGGTTTAATTGGATCGTCATATGCATCTCCTAGTTGTCTGAAAAGCATGAAATTAAGAGAAAATAAAGGTTAAAAAGGCAGCAAATGTTGGTTTTGAATAATCGTGTAGTGTAATTTTTAAGTTTTAATTTGCTGAATTAATTTTTTGAATTTTTCACAAACGGTTTTCAAATTCAAAAGTTGTTCAAATGCTTTTTTGTGATTATTTCACTTCTTCGCATTACGTCCGTCTTCTGGAGGGGTTGCTACTCCGAAGAACAACACGCGAGGGCCCGTTAAGTTGGCGATTTTTGAGAATCGCGCCAACAGTGGCCAATCTACACTTTCCCCAAATGTTTTACTTTTCATGTTGGAGAAATTGTTTTTTGTTGAGAATACAACTACTTTTTTGTGTCAGATGAGGTATTTGCTGTAAACATTTTATCGAGTTCATTAGAACTTTTTTATAAAAAATTATTTTATATATATATTTTTTATAAATGATGAATTTAAAGTTTTATAATCATTAATATTATTTTATCCTTTATAAATAGAGAAGTTGATTAACAAAAATAGTCAAGAGTTTTTTGGTTTTAAGTTTTAAAAATTTTCAAAGAAATCGCTTATTTCTGAGAACCATTCTTGAGACAGAATTTTTTCTGAAGTTATGATCCCAGTGCTATATTTTAAATATGCAGGGTATTAAGGCTACAGAATATCCTATAAATTTCAAAAAGTACTAAAAAAATTTTTTTTTGGTAGGCTGGTTTTATTTTATATAAAGCATTTTCCACTTGAATTCATTCGAAATATTTTTCAGCACAACTCTTTCAGTGTGAAATGGTTAATAATTTCTGATTGATTTGAGTTATCCTAGTTAATTAAGTTTGATTTCAAGGTCAATTTTTGCTTAGTCATTCATTTTTTTCCTGTTGAGAAAATGCTATGGCGAAAAGGGTTTTCAGGTTGCTATGAAAAACAGTACTTCGAAGAGATGGAATACTACTGATATGATAACTCAGTTGATACAAGTATTAAAGTATTTCAGAAAAAAACTGAATATTTCCTTGATGTACCTAACTTTGTTACAGTAAACATATCGTAGTATGTACTATATTATTGGTATTTTAAAGTAGCGACACAAGAACTCAAACTTGCTAAACTGTCCCAATTTAAAACTGAAAATAAATTAAATGTTATGTACAAACCTAGCAATTTTCAGCTCAAGTGAGAATTATTATTATTTTGTACATAAATGCTTTGTGTTTCAAAACTTTTGTGGAGATGTTAGGTTAAGATTAAGCCAAATAACCAGTTGCTATAAATGTATTTGGAATTAAAAAAAAAAAACTCAGTCATATTTAATTAAACCAGTGTCTTAATGTAGAACACACATTGGAAAATAACATATAATGCATCTAATTTAAGTTTTTGCTGTATGCCTTTACAAACTTTAAATGTGTTTTTTCCAGACTTGTAATGTTGAAAATATAAGTGTTTTCCAATCTCTAAGCTTTTTTCTATTCAAGATAGAGCCTTGAAATTTTTTGTATGTACTCTCAAATGTATGTTCCATAAAAGTTAGTATGGATTTAGGTCCCAGATATGTAGTTATTTTTTTAGAAAATGCTAAATTTAATTTTTTAAAACTTTTCACATGCTTTTCCATGTTTATCTATAAAAATAATTATTAAAAATCAACAAGAGAGAACAGATTTTCAAATCCATTCTAACTTTTGCTTGCAATAATCAAAGAAACATAGTTCAATTTGAAATAAGTAAACATTTTTTAAATTTGAGCATTGTATAAAAGTTTGAAAAAACTTCAGAAGTTATTAATTTTTTTTAAAATTGTAAATGCATGGTCAATCGTACCGATTCTTTTCACTGTCAGAATGAATAGAATCCGAATGTTAAAACTATTTTTACACTTAATGTGTAACCTTAAAAATATTTATTTCTTTCATGACAAAGGAAAAAAATCTTTTTTTAATTAAGTAATTGTAACTTATCTGTATTTTTATACAGAGTTTCATAATAGAATGTATGCGGGACACAATTACATGACTGGGAATATTCAGGGCGGGGGGAAAATGTCAAAGCAATTGGCACCACTGAAACATGCAGATTGTGTTCTAATTCTTACTGGAGTTTGTCCTTGCTCAATATTCGCATTGAATATAATCAGTGCAATGATAAAGGATATCTTAACAAAGACTTACTAACAAAATTACCAACACATTCTAATTTCCTTTTTTTAACGTCACAAAAATAAACAGTTGCATACCAATATTTATTCTTGAGAAACGTAATGATCATGAAAGGGCTTAAATTTGAGAAATTATAATGCATGTTCATGCTGTTTCGTTATGAAATACTAGAGTATAACATGAAATTCCTTGATGAGATGAAAACGTAGATGAATTATACACTCTTCATGTATTCTTGATTCCCCCCCCCCCCGAGAAGTTTTAAAAAATAATGAAACTTCCAAGTAAAATAAATAACTTCTCTTAAAGGATTTTTTTTAACTTTTAAGATGTGACCGATGAATAAATGTGCGTACTATTTCTTTCAAAAACTCGATGAGAAGTAACCGATGAGTATCTAAAAGTGCTATGTGAACTTGTACTCCAGATTCTTTTTTTATATTTTAAAAATGTTAGAAAGGCACGAGGGATAATTCTTCACAACAGAAAGGTAAGGTAGACATAACCGATGCAAATACTGTTGGCTAGAAAAATTATTTGTCATAAAAATGAAATGCTTGATTGAAGAACTGAAACTTTCCCACACAGGGACATCTTAAGGCTTGGGCCTCAGTAAGATCCAAATAGCTTGAAGAGTCAAATGTTATCCTGTGCATATTCTCTGAAAAACTAGGAATTTTAATGCTAACTGGCAAGACTGCACAATTATGTGATGACCACTGTCTATGCCTAGGCCCACCACCCTACACAGTCATGACTCATTCAGTCGAAAGGCTGCAGTCGGTTTATGCCTGGCTTTGCGAGATTTAGAGCTGTACCCATGGAGTTACAAAGTGTGTGTTCTCTTTTAGGTGAATGTATCATTTTTTATATTCTTTATGTAAAGAGAAATAAAGAGGAAAAATTTTGTACCTATATAATATTAAATCTTTGAATGTTAATTTACTCATTTGTAATATTAATATATAATATAATTAGTAACTGGGACATTTGTCTACAAAAACTATCAAAGTTTAGGTCTATTGAAATTATCCACAGTGTTCGAAACGGCATTAAAATGTTCATAGCTGTGGGAGAAATCTTGTGTATATTCTGCTCGAACCTATAATTCAGGAGCTGTTCCGACTAAAATTTCGATTCAAGAGAGATTTTCAGTGCAAATTTTTAAGTAAAAATCTTGTCATTCATATCTGTATTTTAACATAGAATCTGTTGAAAATTCAAATACTCGTTCTTGTTATATCAGTAATATAAAGCCATTTTGCACACACATTTATAATTTGTTTTCGACAAGGGGAACCATGGAAGACAGTTTGCTATGTACTAATTTGAAGTTTCACAAGTGGGGCCAATTTTTGCATAGGGGCCTGTTCATACATAATGTTGAAATACTTAAAAAATCTGTGTGTCATCAATATTTTGTATTTTACTCTTAAAGCAATTCTTCAGACAAAGGTTGTAATCATTTCGCATTCCATTTCTAAAAGTCCCAGGTGCAGTCTCCACAAGTGAAGAGTCAAATTGGCAATTTAATATTTAGTTCACCACAATTGTGTAATGGAAAATGAAAACAATTTTTATTTCAAATAAAATATCCATGCTAATTAATATAATTAGAATGTTATGATCTAAAACAAGAATTCACCAACAAACATTCTCTAAAAGACTAAAATTATAAATACATCTAGCCTTACAGAGAACATCAGCTAGTATTTGAATTTTAAAAAAATCTACTGAACTCTGTGGAACAAAATATTACTTGTGTTGATTAATATTATTTTTAATCATTTATTGGAATAAACTAAGTCCAGATGTACAAAATTCATTTTTTCCATACTTAAAATACTTTTGATTGTTGTAATGAACCAAAATAACTTCTAAATATGTTTTATGGCCGCTACTGCTTGGAATCATTACTTGTGAGCCTATGACACGAGGGAGAATATCGAAGGATAAGAATACCTAGAAATTTTAACAACTCTCTCTCTCTCTCCTTACAGTACTTCTCCATCTAAGGCAGTCTTCTGGAGGTGACGAATTTGCTCCTTCGAGATTTTGATAAGTAAACACGATGAATTTCATAAGAGTTATTACTTTATCGGAATTTGAAGCAAATGAGTTTAATTTTGTACTTTGAATGCAAGTTTTTGGAGGTACTCATTGTTTACACAAAGCAAATTGTTGTTCTTTATATTTAGTGCTAAAGTGTTTCTGTAATGAATGCAAGTGAAAATTAGTTAAATTCATGCTTACTGTAATGTTGCATCCAGTTTCTCAAATCAATCTATTTTTTTAAAAAACTGTATGCAAAATAATCTTGTTAATTTGAAATGGATGTGTTAGATTGATACAAGAGCAAAGTAAATTAATACAACTTTGTACCTGATTGTTCAATGAGCACTTCATTTTCTGCGATTGTGCTATGTTAGTTGTGTAATTGAGAGTTACTCTGTTGTTTGGGGGGGGAATTTCATGCCAGTTTTGTAAAAAGCTTGCTAAGTAATGTACCTGTGAAAGTTTCCACCATTATATTTTAGGAGCTGTAAATATGCAATATTTTGATTTGCATCCGATATTCTATTTTGGAGTTAAATTAATACATATTCTAACCCTAATAGCGAATGATTTCATCTATTACTAGTGCATATTCTATTCTTCAATCTGTTTTATGTATTTATAAACTAATTAATTTTAATTTTTTTCTTTTTATGAAGACAATGAAAAAGTGATAATAAAATTTAGAATCAGCTATGTGCTTACATACGAGGGGAGGGATTTTCCAGAAGGCCAATTAATTGATTTTTATAAAATTTAGTATTAGAATTTGTCCAAGTTCAGCACAGTAGTTTGTAGATGTTTCTGTGAACCCCTGCAGAGCACCGGACACTCGAAAAGGTAAGAGATTTCGATCCAAAGATATGGGTGGTGTAGTTTCGCAAAGGAATCGTAGCTCTGTCTCCACAAGTGACAATTGCCTCAGATAGTCTTTGGGTGGGGCAGGAATGCAATCAAAGGATGTTTTTGTCACTAACCGAAAAGATATTCCATAAATTAGTGCAGAGTTGAAACATAGGAAAGCCAAAGAAACCGAGTGGAACGTAGTCTGGGGGGGGGGCAGCATTAGACTGTCAGAGGCAGAAGAAAGAGGATCGGTAGGGGGGGGACGGTCTTATATTTTCAAGAGAAGAGTTATTAAAAATTTGATTCGAAGGTATCTGTTGACATACATAAGCAACAACGATAGAATTAGGGAATAAGTCTGTTGTTGGAAATCAAGGGATGAACAATTACGCATGAAGTGTTTTCCTTGTGAACAGGACTGCTGTCATTTTGTCGACGTGGGGCCGAAATTTTTTCAATGAACGCAAGTGGCCGTTTAACACGGACATTGCATTGTCGGGTTTGTCTGAGCGAGGTAGATGTTAAATAAAATTGGGCAGGAACTGTGGAAGTAATTTGAGATTCGAAGCTTTAAATCAGAGTTTTCCGGTCATTTGATCTAGGGTTTGTTGTTACAAGGTGATGTGCATTTTGAGGGGACAGCTCCGTAGGCGTGCTTTTCGACAAACTGAGCAATTTTGTTTCCTGGGGGACTGGGGCTACGAGGGTCCCATACCTGGCAAAAGAGTATGCATGGAACTTACTAGCTGGCTGTGTGATTTCAGCAGGTTAAGAATGCAGTTGAGAGGTAAATTTTAAACATGTGGTTTCCAAGCAAGTCAAATATCAAAAAAGATGCGGAGAAATTTTGTACCCCGGGGTAAGGGAATGGTGGGTTTTCCATTTGTTAAAAAACAAAGCAAGCTAGCACTGGGGTGTCATCGGCATACGTGCTAATGTTTATCAACGTGTAGGATGGTAATGCATCAATGTTGAGATGAAACTGTATCGGGCCGGGTCAACACATAAGTTTTTGGTGTCTAAAAGGTTTTCATTTATTCGAGGAGAGAAAGTGTGATTTTTAATGTGACTTCTGTGATAATTTAAGAAGTGTGTAAAACCATATAGGGATTCAGGTTCGAAGGTAGCGAGTCGGGAAAGGCGCGATCCCTTCGACTCCGAAAAGAGGCATCGGAAACATGGCTGTGTGTAATGTTAATGGGGGAGGGGGCAAGAGCAACAGCTGAACCTGTCTTCCCCTCCAACAGCAGGATTATTTTTTTTGAAGCTCAAAGTGAATGAGCGTCACTGCAGTCGGGGGAGCACCGCACGAGGCCTAAAGTGGGAACGTGTCAAAGCCAAGCAAGGACATATATGATAGCGCTAAAGTTAACATTCGACAGCAAAGAGGGGCAACAATCTTTAGGCTATTTTTTTATAGGTAGACTTTAATAGCAATACAAGTGCAAGGGAGCTTATTCCCTGCACAAAATACCTCTGGACTTTACATTAATCCGTTTCAAGTACAATAATAATGCACTTTTAAAGGACATTCCTTTTCCTAGTGAATTGACTAGTGGACTTTGCGGGCAAATATTTTCTTGGGCAGGTTTCCAGAGTGTATAAAAGTTTTATGTATTTAACATTTACATACATTGAGATATCCTTTTTTTAAAATCCAGATCTAGGTGTAACCTAATTGCAAAGGATAAAATGGCCGTGAAAATGCATCCTCCAACCCGGAAGGACCGGCTGCTCGTCGAGTGCTTCGTCCATCCCCCTACTGGTCGAGAGCACAGTTTCCCATCTATGGTAAGAAATTCTTCACGCACACGTGCCAACTTTTTTTCAGTCCATCGCATGGGAAAACCTGAAAAAGGGATTGCCAACATAAGAAAGTAGATTCCAAGAGCAGTGTTTATACATTTTACTTGAGTTGATTATGCAAATAAAACATTTTTCCTATACCATTCAGTTTCGTTCAATAGAAGGCAGCATTAAGAATGTAAAGTAATACATAAACTTTGAATTGGATAGGCATTGTAAATAATGATTCCCCTTTTCAGACTAGTGGACAGTCTTGAAATTGGGAAAGCAGATATTCCTTTCATGAATTAGAGATCTGCTACCCCCAGAATGGGTTTTACCAAAATAGACCCTGAGTGGCATTGTGGGGGAGTTAAAGCTAAATATTCCCATTCTTAAAATATTACAACCCCGAAGATGCGGGGGGGGGGGTTAAGAAGTGTTGGGGATAATTATTTTCCGTTTTTAGATATCCGCTAAAAAGGGTTTTGAGAAAATCCAACTTTAACTGGGGTTCAAGGAGTTTTACTGATAACGATTCCCGCCTGTGACCCATGTACTTGAAATTTAGCAAACAAAATGAACGCATGACAAATTTCTTTATGCTTCAATCTCTGTTGTTTTATTTTTCAATTCACCCGCGCAAAAAAACAGGTATACCAGCTAGAAAGTATATAAAGATTATTTCCATTCACTGTATATTTTTAACACTTGAAGCAGATGTTTTTTCTTTGAAATGTTGAATCCCCTTTTTTTTCAGTCTTGTATATTCAAACAAAAAAGGAAGTCAAATGCCATCAACTCTTCTGTTTTATCAATTTTAATGCATTGCTTAAATGCATTGTTTTATCAGATGCTATTTCTGACAAACTACTTCCTTGAACCCTTTAAGTATCAATGGCACTGCCATACCTTGAATGGGATGAAATTGAAAGTTAAATATTTTTCTCAGTAAAAATAAGGTTTAAAAATGCAGTCGCTGAGTTTTTTCCTGAAATTTCCGATGACTCGACAGAGTTAGGTTATTATTCGTAGAGAACCCTCGTCTTAGGTTACTATTCGAAAAAATTTAATATTCAATTTTGAAATGTTTTTAAAAAGTTTGAATTGTTTTAGAGAAAATCCTACCCTGGATTGTCTTGGATTTAAAAATTTGGAACATAATTTTGTTTGATCCAGTAAACAGGGCAGGGAGTCCGAGAACTTTTCTTTTTTGGATGCTAGCCGGTATCTTGATCACAGCTCTGCCCTAAAGACTAGAAAATGAAAAACAACTGATATAAAAGACCAGGATTTTAAATTGAATCATTTATTACTTTTTTTTAAAACCATAACTCCTGTCTTGAACATTTTCAATTAAAAAGGTGTATAACCATTTCTTGGAAGGACACATTTACTAAGCCATGTGACAGCTGCTGGAATCGATGTCGAAGAAAAACATTTTTCGAATGTTAGTAAATCACAGAAATGCATCTTTAATTCTTGTATGGATTCCCTGCCACTCATTTTGCCAGCAGATAATGGAAAAATTGAATGCATTTACAGCCCCGAGATGCTAAACTTTGATTAAAAAATGATCGTAAGGTAGAGCAGCAATGAAACGAAAGAATCGTTCGAAATGTGGGACGTCGTGCGTCTTTTCTGCCCTCGAGACGAATGTTTATCGTTTTCGACGAAACCTTGAGTTGAATAAATGACCTGACAATCGAAAATTCTTTTATTGGCTCCCGTCGTACCTCGAATCGTTCTAACGTGCCTGCAAAGCTTTACCTGCATTTTTTATCAAGTTATGGAACAATATTTGAAGCTGAACAGCAACTATCACCCCCACATTCCAGAGGATCTGCTAGAAAAGTGCCCAATAAAAAAGGAATTATTTTCTACCGCAAATGAATGAGGCTAACGCGCAGTATGTAGAATGACATAGTATGCAGTAACAAACCCTTTCGAGGAAGAAGGGTGCAATTCGTGCAAAAATTCTAGTTTGTGAATTTTTTATTGGAAGAGCAAATGCATTGGGTCAAGATTTAAAAGTTTTGCAGGCTTTTTATGATATTATTGCGAATGAAATGAAAACTTCAAAATGGATTCTCCCAAAGCACAAATACTAAATCTCCTTTTGATGACTCGAACAATTGAATATCTCATTCTGAAAAATAGAAAAATTCTCCCATTTTGGTGATATATATATATCCCATGTGTGTGAAATTTAACACCTTTATTCTTAAAATATTGCAAGATATTTATTTAAGCAAATGTACACATGCAGTTCTTAGATAAACGGTCGACTCGCGATAATTCAGAGTCGAAGGAACCGACGAAAACTTAGATTTATCGAGAGTTCCGATTACCGAGAGGGTAGGAAACAACTGCCGAAATACACGAGGACAAATTTTTTTTCCTGACACGTTTGAATTTGAGACTATGTAATAAAACAACTATTGTGCATATGTGTAAAATTATGACACAAAAGTTCAAAGTCCCTTATTAAAAGAACACATTGACATATTAAAAACAGCTACTTAAGGAGTACATACTATACATAATTTTTTTGTTTTGTTTTATGGCATTCAATCAAACTTTGTCAATAGATTTTTCTAGAATAAATAAAGCTTGAAAAATGTCCGCATCCACATGGTTTTGAAGGTTGCTTGGTTTGTCTAGTGACCACTTAAGCTTCTATCTTAAATTATCCGAGTCCACTCCGATAGTCATCGAAGGGGCTGCGCTAAAGGGGAGACGACACAACGCAAAACATGCAAGCTGCAAGACTTTACATGCTAGTGACTGCTTGAATTGTCGAGAGTTTTACTTGATCGCTTCCGATTATGGCGTGTAGCATTTTAGACAAACACAGATTTTACTTCGAAATATCGAGAGTTTTTCCAGGAGCTGAGTTTGTACTTCGAATTAGCAACGGGTTCCTGTTATCGAAAGGTTTGAATTCGCAAGAGTCGACTGTATTTGTTTCTGGTGATATATATCCCACATGTTTGTGAAATTCAACACTTTTATGATTAAAATATTTTAAGATATTTATTTAAACAAATGCACATATGCAGCTCTTAGATTTTGATATATTTTACCTATAAATTGCTATTTGATTTTGCTTTCGTTCGTGTACAAAATTGAACATACCGACATTTTTAAAATCATGAAAATAAAAAATAAAGGCATAAACATCTTTTTTACATGTTGTGCATTATCTCTGAGCATGGAATGGAAGTCTGAAGTGTGTGTTTATTTTTTCTAACAGTTATTAAGATAAACTATTATGAAATATTGATCTTTCGTTCGTTTTCTTCTATATGTTCGTTGTGGCAGTATGCAGTTTAATTGTTGTACATTTGTGCAATTTCTTACGGTAAGCAGTTTTAAATAAGATAATTAACATTTCAAAAATGTTTCAGTCTATTGGATGAATGTTGTATCATTTGATTCTGGAATGAAAACTTCCAACTCATTTTTCTCCATGTTGAATTTTTGATCATATACTATCATTCAAAACCCTAAGGCCTTTTTGACAATTGAAGTAGGGATGTGAAATTTTTATATATGTTGTCACATGTATGTTTTGTAAAACTGTATGAAATTGGCTCTAAGATATGGAATAATTTTTTAAATAAAATTTCAGAATCAAAATCAATGCTTCTTCGAGAATTTTTGTGCGTTTCCCAACGAAAAAATTAGTATAATATTAATGAGTAGGAGCATACAAAACCCATGTACAGTTTTATGTGGTATATTATAAGGTATTTGAAAAAGATTTTAAAAGTGAAACATTTAAAAAGCTTAGGGATTTAAATGTCAAGACACCTTTAAAAATTTAATTTTTCAAACATTTTGCAACAAATTTGAAATTTTTTAAATGAAATTATATTTAATAATGGCCTGTATAAAATACAATTAAAACTGAATTTAAAAATAAAAAAAAATTGTAAAGTAGGTACCCAGTTGCCATTAGCCAATATCTTAACCACAGCTGGGCAATATGACCTGGAAGATATGTTTGTGTAAATATAAAAAACACTTTTTTGGGGTTCAAAAACAGCATAAATTCTTCAAAAATAGAATGAAATTTTCAATTCTTCAGTCAAAACAAGTTTACACAACATCTTACTATCTCGCATAATAAACTAACCAAGCTTAGTAATAGCTGCTACCACATCAGTGGCGTACGCAAACTATGAGGGGGGGGAGTGTCAGGGGTTCTTTTAAAAAACATTGACAAAAACATCGAAGAGTAATCTTTACGTGAAAAATTTAAAATCTGTTGGTCTGCGAGAGGGGTTAGAATCCCCTTGAGATCCACGTCAACCTCCTTGAAAATTTCCTGTGTGTGCCACTGTTAGAGGGATGTTTAAGTTTTTAATGAATTATTCCTTCTATATGTTTAAATTTTATGGTAATATTTTTTTGGGCTTATGAATGATAAATTTTTAATTTAATTTTGAAGGAATATTTTATGAAAAGGTATTTCTAAAATTTAATAACTTTGAATATTTGAAATG